>JAAGOF010000300.1:1292261-1350831 GCA_010645155.1 Tigriopus japonicus | reverse complement strand
CGTCCTCTCTCCGTTTCACTCTCCCCTTCAGATGAAGTCTGAAGAGCTCGAAAAAAGAATAAGAAAGCTTAAACTTGAGAGCAGCAAAAGTTTGTGGCCAACGAGGAGGAAGAAGGGCCTTGAAGATAAAGAAAGAAAAGCCTCTCCCTGGTTCCAATTTGGAGATCAATTTTCTCCATGAAATGAGTTTAGACTACCAGTCTCACAACAAGCTCTTAAGTAAGAGGTAAGTCGAGAATAATCAGTTGCGGCGGGTTTCTTATTATCAAAGTCCAAGCCTTAAAAATGGATCGCCCGTTGTTTTTATTCCTCTAAAAGTTCTCGGAACAAACTCCTGAGGGTGCAATAGTATTCCACTCAATTACAGGAAACGGCTTGAAGTATGCAGATAAGGAAGCAATTACATAAACTTTTTTGCGACTATCTGCTCCAATACAGCTAGTCATTTCCAAGTACCAACGTGGGCGCACAACGCAACTTTGAGACTATAAAATCTTGGGATAAACACGGAAACTTTCAGAAGTTTTGCTCCCTAGATCCAACTTTGTTGGAAGAACTACTTCTCAGCTTCATTAATAGTCAGTCGGGTTGGACGATAGACGGTGGAGCAACTTACATATGTTTCAATGAGATCGGATCGATGTGGCACAAAGTACTTCATAGCCGGCATATCTCGGCGTTTCTTCACTCGGACGAAATGTTCCACGGGTTGAAGACCCTTTTTGATGCAAGCGGCACCGAGGAAATCCTCCACTGTCATGGCATCGCGAAGGTAAAAAGTCACAATCTATAGGGAGAAACACAACGATCAATTTTAGACTTGATTGTGCTATTGTGTCATATCAGAAATTTCTAGTTTAATTAAGCATCCTCTGCATGGAACATTTTGACGGTTCCGACGAATTGTTCATGCCCCCTCATCTTCATCCATTTAAACAAGATCCTCTTGTGTCAAGAACTTTGATGCCTTTCGTGTTTTCAAATTGTTTAAAAGGGTGACATCAAGGCCAAATATGAATGAAGATCCAAATCCTGAACCACAAGATATGGTGCAATGCATTTTCAAGCGGGGTTTCAAATGCCCTTTTGCTTGTTCAACCAGTTCTCAATTGCCGAGAAATAAACTCCAGTTTGAGTTGCTCGCTCATTCATTCATACAAAGAAACATCCACAAAAGAGCAAGAAAGAATGTTCCCCTTTCCAAGAGCCAAAGTGGAACCTCGAAAAGACCGAGAGCCTGTACTGTTGGTCACTTTGGCATCATCACTTGAGGTTTTGGGCAACCAAACTCGTGGTTCTTGGACCTCCAACACTTCTTCTTGGCATCGTCGATCGAAACGAAATCATTGCCAAAACTTGCGGCTCCAATATTTTCGTAGAACATTCAGTCTTGAGCCTTCAAAAAAGCATTGTAGTCAACAGAAATTGTGTATGACGCACGCAAGCAAAACTAATTCGTTGCCCAAAATATAGATCACGCTTATTAAAACATCATCAATTTTGGGGAGCGGTCGCTTAAAGATGTTTGCCATTCGTAAAAACAGTCGTCCCCATCCGCTGATTGGATTAATGCTTTTCCCTACGGACAAAAACAGAGCCTTTGTGGCGCCATGAACGACATCGAGTTCTGAAAACTCCCTCAAAGACGCCATTTGTATTTGTAAAATGAGGTTTTCTAATTAAATGCTGAATGCATCTTCATTCTTAGATTCTTAGATAGGCCTTCTTCCTATTGCGGATTTTCCCTTCTCTCCCTCCTTAGCTCGGCCTTGCCTATTTAGCCTGTCCCAGAATAGATATCGTAATATTGGGACTTGGGAACGACAATGGAGGAGAAGGACGGGTCGGGAGTTTTCATTCATAACATTTGATTAATTGTCGGTTAGGCTCACAGCTCCACTGCAGTGTTCAAGGCTAAGTTATTAGGAATCTGGAATCACATCTACTCCACATGGGCACTCAGCAAGGACGCTCGTTCTTCCCCTTCCAAGCTTCAATGAAGGTCCATTGAAAGTTTCATCTACTTTGCTCAATGTTCACCCTTAGACAAGCTTTGATTGATATTCACTGCCTCCCTCTTTGCGATGAGACCTAGGAAGCTATTAGCAAAAAAAAAAATATCTTTTGATGAGGTGGTCATTCTCCTCAAAAAATATCCTACAACCAATGGCCAAGTTAAAAAGACGTCGTTAACGATAATGAATCCTTCAAATTGTTTCGAAGCTCTTGTCGAAAATTCTCTTTTGTGTCACTTACTAATTGAATGGCCTGTGTGGCTTCATGTTTTGGTAACATTAGGCTGAAAGTAATTTTAACCACTGTAATTGTGTACAAAGATGTCATCAACAGGAAAGGAAAGTGCAAAGGCATAGAATTATCTGAAATGACTTGTGATATGGGTCCTGTAGTTATCAAAACAACGTTCTTCGTTTTGGTTAGATGATGACGATTTTAGTTATTGAAGAAGTGTTTTCCTCCGTTCTGCAAACAGGATTGCCGCTTGTTAGAGCCAAAAATATTCACTTTTGTTATATTTTGGTGATTGGGCAAACGAGCATTTCAAGTGGTTTTTATTTTATTTCGTTGAACTGATAGATTTTCAAATTGTCTTGTTACTCGTAAAAGCACCAGAATAAAAATGCCGCTTTTATTGCGCTATCAATAAAGCAATTTAAAGAGTAATGAAGTATCAGGTTTAGTATCTATAGAAGATAAAACGAACATTCGACTATGACCATGAGCTACATTGTGTGTGCGAATAGTTCCTGTATTGGAAAATAACAACGTGGGGAAAGGGAACCGATATTCTCATCAGACCAGCACCTGAAACTCCCATTCCCCCATCAAGCAGCGATTCCAAATTATGTAACTCGATTTTTGCCGAATGAGAGTCCCTTCTTCGAACCGATCTTTGTTCCATTAACCTCCCAACACAAAAAGTAGGTCCACACAGTCAATCCAAGGTGTCTCAAACAAGTTGGAACAAGAAAGAGACCTGACAAAACTTTGTTACCTGGCTGTCTGGTAAGGTGACCTTCACCAGTTTACTGTCATGACCATCACCCGGACTCAACACCGTGGCCACCCCATTGACATGGGTCGAGCCTGTTCCATTTGGACCGGTCACCGCAGAAGTGAGGGACCGTCGGGATCCAGCCGAATTGGAACGAGAAAGAAGAGGAGCGCGCCGTTTGGTGGCACCACGTCCCGCCAACAAGTTGTTTAATAGTGAGGGACTGCGGGCACAGATGTAGGCGTGGAACGACGAGACGGTGAATACGCCCAAGCGGTTCAGTGTTTGCTTTGTGCTTGAAGTGACTTGAGTGAGGACGCCCTGTGGAACAATAACAATAGAGAAGGTGGGTTGAGGGTTCTATGAAGAATAGGGTACTGACCTTGGGGTTGGGTAGTTCTCCGTTTTGAAGGGATGCCATGTAGCACCTTAGTCTGAATTGTTCACAATGTAATCTCTCCAAATTCTCCTCCCATTGTGTGATCTGGTTCTCGATTTGGATCTTGGTATTGGAATCCGACACCACACTCAATTGCAATTCGGCCATGTGCTTCAGTTTTTGGTCCTGGAAAGAAGGAAAGAAAAAGAATCGTTCAATTTGTCCCTTTCAAACCTAACTTCTGAATCCTGTGGGCAATCTGGAACCGGAAATCCAGGCTTCAAGCCAAAGTTATTCTTTTCAATAGCTGTCTCAGAGCTTTTCTCTTGGGAGGAAGTAAGGAAAGTCTCATAAACTGAAGTAATATGCTAGGCAATCTACAGATTTATGACCCTCGTAAAAAACAAATCCAATGCCCCATTTGTTAGTGGAATCCAATTTTTAAAGAATGCAGTAAATAAAATGCGTCTAATCTTTATTTAGTACTGTACCTATACCTTGAAAAGGGTCCAATTTCTTTGCCTCGAATGAGTATAATCCCATTTGGGCTCGTTCCTTGCTCACGGTCAAAAGGATCTCTTTCCCCCTTCCAACATACTACATCCATCTCAGGCGAAGACGTGAGAGAAACGAGAACAGAAAGCATTTATTGCTCTGGAGAGCCAATGAACCATGGAGGGTTTCGTGAGCGGTCCTTTGGATGCTAGATCCTTCTTCTTGCGTAAGCGAATCCTCTCAGAAATGAGCATCGGATGCACAAATGCAACACCCCTATGCCTTGAAGTCAATCAATGATACCAAGAGCACTTGGCATCCTTGATAGAAATTGATCCTATTCATCATTTCTGGAGATTAGTCGGGATGTCAAGATGCAGCTTGAGAGGACAATCCCAACGATTAAACGGAAGAATATCCCTGCCTACTCGCACGTACGATTGGAGGTTGTGTTGTCCGAGGGTGAACTTGAATCTAATCCCATTAGGCCTAGGCAAGTCTAGACACGATAGTTTGGCGTACATCGTGATGAATAGTGGTTCGTCTAGCCCTTATACACACCCATACATTTTAAGAGCGAGAACTCAATCTGGACCGAAGGCCAAGGTGAATATTCGCACTGGTTGAGAATGCCCTTGAATATCTCAACTCTGAGAAGTGGATGTTAGTTTTCGGCTCTGGCCCAAATGTTCCATTGCTCTCTGGCTTCCTGACGAGGCTTATCTGTCCCGAAGCATCTAGGGTTGAGCCAGAGGCGAGCACTTACCCACCCAGTAAGGACAATCTACGTTCAGTTTGCGACCAAGTTCTGGAACAATGGAACAAGGACGGTGACGCCACAGAAGACGCCGACGTCTCCACAGCCGCCATCACCATCGAGGCTTGAAGGATGGAAATGGTCCCTACACGTCCCTTCTCTTCAGGAAATGTCTGTGTAGAGGTCTAAGAAGAAGAAGAAGTGTAGCTCATCTCTGTGCATCCACATTGTCATTCTGCTCCTTAAGATCTCATCAGAGAGAGAGCTTTACTAAAGCTGGTTCTAAGCTTAAAGACTCCCCCCTATTCCTTCGTTCCTGCTTTTCGGCCTTCCTTCCCCCTATGAAAAAGCAGCCCACCATCGATATGGGCTTGAAAGCAGATCCCCGTATCTGGTGGATCCTAGGAACCAAGTTATTCGGGATAAACCATTTAAGCCAACTCAAGCATTATTGAAGAATTCACATAATCATGAGGAGGCCATGAACTTTGATTAGGCCCGTTTTTGAAACTCAATCGGAAAAGGAAGGCGGTCTCAAAGATCTGCAGGACAATATCTCCAATTTGGATCTCTTTTGAGCGTCGCTCGGTGAAAGGGGGAACAATCTGGCAGAAACTCTGGTTTGTGGCCACAATGATGAGAACTACCACTTTTGAGTGGGTGGAAAAACGAAGGCTGAGAGAAGAGGAAGAGGCGACCAGGAGCGAAAGAGGAAATGATTGGTTGTTGGAAAGGCAAATTAGCTCGTGTGTAAGCCTGTCCGTCTACCAGAGGATCAGACTGAGCACGGGAGTGAAAGGAGGCTTTTAAAACCAGTGTTTTTGGACCTAATGCCAACTTCTTGGCGGCAGCGGTGCTAGCTCAACCATAGGATTGATCATCATTCATCGTTGTAGTACAGCAGGAAACTCCATCCGAGTTCCAAGCGAACTCTTGGAGAGTCTCTCAAATCTCACGTGGTTCCAATATCTAAGTGTGGATCTACTCAAGCCTGACTCGAGGGAACACGCAAACATAAATATCCATGTGATCGAGATCAAGCTGAAGAAGGAAGATTAAAGATCCCCGAGATTCAATCCTAATCTTTATTCATCAAATATTCCAAGTCTAAAAGTACTCGGCGAACTACGTCATACGTCATGGTATGCATAAACTTAGAGGCCAGGAACGTAGAAGAAGGAAAATGGCCGTATTTGATACATCTGATTAAAACAGTCAGAGCTAATGTAGAATGTCTTCTAAATTAGGTTTGGTCCGCAAGGTTCCCAGTGTGAGCTTTCGGAGGAAGAATTCAAATCTTGGGACCGAAAACAACCTCTGGGATGTTCCTGGTTTGCTCGCTTGGCAACGCTTCCAAATTGAGGGCTTTAAAGCATTTGCTCGAGGAAACGATGACAATCCAATGGGATGACGAAAAATGGCCATTTTGGGGGAAATGAAAAGACGAAAAAGAGGACAGACAGCTGGGACATCGCCGACCGCAGAAAAATGGAGGAAATCAAATTTAGAGGGATCTCCTTCGTCTCAGGATTGCCGCCAAAAGAGAATGAGAAAGCGAATGAACGAACGAACCTTCTTTCTCCATTCTCCAGACTAAACGAGCCTCTGCCACTTTATTCCCTATTTTCTCGATTACAATCGATGAACGGTTTGATCAAGATTGCAAATAATGGCCAATTACCTGGATCAGACTAATAGCCAGGAGGAACATGGACACATTTTGCAATCAATCTGCAATACTGACGTTCAAACCATAAAGGATTTGCAGGCTGCATTCGACGTTTTAGGTCTTGATTGGATTTCAGTTCGTTTGAGAATAAAAAGTGAAGAAGGAAAACAATGTGGCCTTTTTCTCCTATGGTGTGCCAGTTTTGGATTTGTCTCATTTTTTGTTCGAATTTAGCAAACTTTCGTTGTTAGCAAAATTCAAGTTGACAATGCATCGTCACCCATTTGACACAATATTCTTTTTAAACAAGAGTTTCTACTTTTGTAAACCGAACCATGAAAATATGTTCACTTTAGAAAAAGCCAGCTCTGGCAGATTTCTTTTTCCTTTCAAACAAACCAACGTATGTTTTGTTTTCACAATTCTTTAAATGAGCTTGGGCAACCAACCAAACTAAAAATGAGCCAAATAATAGTTTACAATTCTCTCCACTTATCTGTTCTTGAAAAGTTTGAGCTCAACTTTCGTCCTCGCCTTTCTAGATACTTTTTAGTGATAAAACAAAACCAAGAGACAACGGAAGAATGGGGAAAAAACCAAGACGGCAAAGACAACGAGAATGACCGCGTGTGGAGGCGGTCCAAGTGCAATATCTTTCAGCTTTTGTAATTTTCTTGAAAGATTCATGATGGCGATCTCAACCGTTTCTTTCGTTCTTCCAAGAAAGCACACACAAACACATCCATACAAACAGAGCAAGAAGCCAAACCGGGCTTTTAAAGTTCTATCAATAACCCATGAAGAGAGACTCTCCAATTACCCATAAATACTCGATTGTGCACCAACCACCAACCATCGGAGAAATGTGACTCAAACGGCCTTGAACTCAAACGATTTCCATCCCAACCATTCAAGCGTTATCGGTACGGAAGATTGCTCCATTCCAACGAATTCAAGATTGAGCTCAAGGTTCGATAACAAATTCTTCTGGGCCTTCCATCTTAATTTTCTCGCCAGGTCCTTTCATAAAACGGTTGGCAAAGTTTTCCGAGGAGCGAAAAAATTGTGTCCAATAGTTCCCGTCTCCATCGTCATCAGATCATCAAGCAAGAGTCGCGACACCTTCTTTGAGTCAAGTTTATTAAGAAGCTTAGTCCGAATTAGTTTTCTCGGATGACGTTCCAAGTTTTCTCGCCCGCCTTTGAGATCAAACCCATAAATCTTTCGTCTCTCTCTGCTCCTTATTAATCAGGAGCGGAGACCTACTTTACGTGGAAGGGTTCCAAGGTCCAAATCTCGCAAAGAGAGTACCAATGTTGTTGGAACCGGAAGTGGAAGTAAGAAGTGTGGACCAATCAAAGCGCTGTGGGTAAAGTGTTCCTAGTTCCTTCCGATCGAATTAGGTGTATCAAATGCAAGATGGATTTACACAACGATTGAGCGCATGGTCATTGACCACCAAATCCACTCGTGATCCACGGTGTATCGCAGGATTTATAACATTCAACCAAATTGGCTCAGGCGGAAAATCTCACCATTCACTCTCGATCAACCTCTACTACGGCATATCTCCCCTATTTCCAGCCACTAGTGAACAAAGGCCCCGAAAACAAACCCAAATATATGGGTCTCTTTTTGTGCCCCTGAGTTATGGGTCTCTATAGTCAAATTTGGGATGCAAAAACGGTTTTGGAACCAGCATCTCCAGATTGAAATCAATTTGTATGTTCAAGAGCAAAAAAATGCTGACCCGGCAAGGCGTGTTCCAACTACCGATCTAGATGTTCCAAACTCGCTCAGTGAACTGAAAGGTTATGGAAATGGAGCCAGGATATGATTCCATTGTGCCACTTACCGATTCGATGTTCTTCTCTAATCTGTAGATTTCCTCTTGGAGCAAGTGCAGTGTGCCAGTCTTTCCGCGGTGTCGAGCAAAGGCTGCGGCGCAAGCAGAGTGGATCGAGTTCACCCAGTTCTCCAACTCGACCTGACATGGAGCCTGCAATGAAAGAACACGTAGAAATGCTTTGATGTGTTTCCCTCGCATTTCCCCTCTTCCTCCTCCTTCTTGGAACCAGCCAACCATGTTCAGTGTTGAGTCCAAACATTAAGTTGAATGCCGTTAGGTATGAGCTATGATTATGAGCGACGTTGCCGGTTGCGAAGGACTCGCTTTGTTATCAAATATATGAGAGTTCCGTGTGTCCAATGGACCTTGGGGGAATGGCGGATGGAAATCGAAAAAAAGAGACTCACGCAAAAAAAGGTTAAAGTTGGCATTACCAGCGAAGTAAGTTAATGGAATGGAAAGTCTTTGGAATCTTTTATCTTTTCCCTCCTACTCATGAGGGGAAATTTCGACTGGAGGATCGGAACTCACACTGGGCTGGGATGTGTTCATTGAGGTCGGTGCAGTCAATCTCGATGTATTTTTGAATTACGATTGAGGCCTACAAGGTTCTGCCCTTTACATCATTAAGACTCAATACCCGATCATTAGCAATGGCCTTTGTGAAAAGAGATCACGGTAAAGTACAAACATATCAGACCTCGATTACCACAAGCTCTCCAGAGAGCTTTTCCATTTGACTAACAAGGTTAAGGAGAACTAGGTTTTTAGCAATCAAACTAATTCTCGTTGAAAGCCAACATCAATCAAAGTGACAAAGCGGCTCGACTCGTCTTTGCATTCATACCAGGTAGAAAAAGGCATCTCGCTTTTTCGTGGAAATTGAAAGAGCTTGTGATTCCATTCCCCATCGGCCATTGGATTAAATTGCTCATTTTTTCTCCCTCTTCCACTCTTGGACCTTCAGGCCTAGGCCTTAAGTGTTGGTGAGTGTGTGTACGTTTGACAAGTTTTGTCGCAGTGCAAAAAAGTGCAATTACTTTGAAAGGTCTCACAATTAAGGCCTCCCTATTCGTCAGCCCTCAGGAGCGACCCCTCCTGTCGTAATCGCTCTAGATTATCCCGATAATTGGATTAGTTTCTAACAAGATCGTTGGTTGGTTGGTCGGTGTATATCATGAGAGCCATTACAGGGGTGGGGACAGAGAATGAAAGGACCTTTTACCTGGAACAAGTAGGCGTCACCGAAAGCGGTGGACAGGCAGAAAATGTAATCTCGTTTGGGATGCTCAGGGATGGCTTGCATGATGGCTCCATCCACAATGATGAGATGTTTGGGCGTGGCCTCCACTGAGCGACCCTCCCGAGAATCGCAAGGGTAGAACAGCAAAGTGGTGCCTTTCAGACATACCCAATAGCCTTTCCAGCCGCGTTTGCGAGCCAGTTCCACCTGAAAGGCAGAAGGAAGAAAAACAATATAAATCCCATTGGAGCTCGGGTTTAGAGAGCATTGCAAGCTTACCTGATGTTTCTTCCTAAGGATCCATTTCTTAACGGAAAGGAAGCCCGCTTTTCTCACGGCCCCTGTGCAGTTGAAGCTGGCAGCAGAACCGGATTGTTTCGCTTTGTAGGGCGAGTTGTGAGAGCTTTCAATCTCATCTTCATCCGATTGAGCGGTGGTCAAGGACATCCGGTCGTCATCGGAGATCTGGGAACGAAATTCGAAGAAAAAATGTCAAATAGAACCCAAATAGACCTGGATAGGGGATTTTCCCCCCTTTTTGGAACAACAATTCGGCTTGAGATCGATGAAGGGAGAAGGAAAGAAACATCATGATAAAAAAACTATTTTTAGCATTTTGGTTACGTAAATTGTAGAAAAAGCTTGTTTTTGTTTCTTTCTCCATTGTTGAATTATACCATTCAGAGCCACCAACTTTCAATCAATATAAGAAACAGCCAATGAATCTCGGTTCAGAATCGGCCTAAGAAAATAATCCTTGAGATGGCTGACTCTCTGTTGTTTGTTTTTGTCAAGTTTGCTCCTTCCCGTTCGGCCTTGTTGACAAGTGCTTAAGAAGGCTAAAGACTGCCACAAAGGTTGCTCGCCTTTTCCATTCCAAAATCAGGTTTCACGACGCTTCAGCTATTACAGTAGATTTGTTATTAGGATGGAGTCAGGATACTTCTTGGACTCGCACCGTTCCTTACGTTGAATAAAGAATGGTCGAGAAGCAAACTAAACCAAAGTCTGATAATATCAAACAGAGGAAAGGAAAATTTTATTATTATTTTTTCTTGCTGAAATGTGCAATTGAGTGTTCAGGAACTTAAATAAAAACGTGGGCTAAGAAAATACGTAAAAAGATGCCAATATATTTCCGTTTCACATCTTGATGAGCGCCGACAACTGTAACCAGTAGCTCTAACGGAGTGAGTCCACATACGTGATCCCTCTTTGAGATTGGCGTTCCAATATCTAAGGATCAAGGGAAGATCAGAGAAGAATTTTTCCAATCTCGCGTCCTTTATTGGACCACATCAGAGTAAACAAAAGAGAGGATTGCTGTAACTTTCAATCTCTCCTTTCCCTTTGGAAACTTCAATAACGAATCTAGCAAAAGCGGAACACTAGAAGACGACCTTCTGCGAATCGCTATTCCAGGGTTGGCCTTGGACAGGTTGATTCGATGTTTGGCTGGCTCACTCACAATGAAGACGAGGCAAGACATGAATGACCAGGGACAATGCCTTGTTGCTCTTTTATGTTGTGTGCCTATGACTTTGTGTTACAGTACGAAATGAAACAAAACAGGCAGAAGTATATGTAAGGTACGATTAAGGATTTCTTGGTGAGGAAACACTCAGTCAAGCGAGCATGCAAGGAAGGCCTGCCAGTGTGCCCTTTAATGGAGCAGATTGATGTTTGCCATGATATTAGGCCTCATACCATACCAACAACATCCAAGGTCCAAATTAGGGCCCTTCGTACGACAAGACCAATATCGATTGTAGCTTTATTATGAGTGAGTACTGCATCGGTTGTTCAACGTCCTACCGAACTCCCAATGTTAATGCCGTGACCCCATGGGCACTCCTGCATGCGATGAAGAAAAAAAAACCCTATAGGAGCAATTTTGTTTCCTCAGTCTTAACTTGTGCTCGACCACGAAGTTATGGCCCGTTCACCACCATCATAATAGCAACAACAGCAGAAGCAACAACAACAAAAAGCAACTCGAATAACAATAACAACGGCTACATGAAATCTTACAGCTCTCTTGATCGAATGAACATTACCTTGCACAAGAATATGGCGTTGCACACATCTTGGGTAATTTTGGAGTGAATGTGCTTGTACATGGTCATGCCTTTATTCACTGGCCGACCTCTGGAACTCTCTGACAACTTATCTAAATTGTTGGTGGAATCCGAGCACAACAAAATGGTGGCAAACATGTCAGCCGTGGGCTTTGGCTTGCTCGAGCGTTGCCTATGAGTACGAGTTCTTCGGACAATAGACATTCGGGTGGATTCACCACCAGCAATTGAAGCTGAATATGTTGAAGAAGATGCCGCCATAGCCAAGCTCGATGAGCCTTTGTCATCCTCGAGATAACTCATCAACATAGTTGTGGTTGGCGAACATCTTGACTTGGAGCGTTGGTGTGAAACCAACGACCGAGGAGGATCACCACTTGAGGATGCGACACGTGCACTTCGCCTTGAGGCCACACTTATGACCGAGGCTGCATCTTCCGATTCCTCGTCACTATCACTGTCACTCTCACTGGAGAAGCCTCGACTCAGGTAAGCGGGGGGTGACCTCCGTCGATACTTATTGGAAGAAGTGGTGAGCCGAGTAAGAGTCTGGAGAGCTTTAAGAGCTTCATCAGGAGTGAAGCCTAAAGGCTTCTTATCCGTTGAGGTAGATGGTTGGGGCAACAAGGGGGTCTCGATCCCGGACTGTGGTGGATAAAGCGCCTGAGAGCCTTGTGAAGAGGAAGACGGTCGATACGAGCATGATGAGGTCGAGGCCGACGAAGCAGCCGTGTAGTGTCCACTGGTTGTGGACGTTGTGGTGGAAGTGGTCCAGGAACCCTGTTCCACTTTGTATTGCCAAGCTGGATAGGGAGGCTCTGGGGGTGGATCCCCATGATGAGAGTCCTTGAAGTGATTGGCTCGACCTTTTGCCCGCTTCTGGAAGGCTCGGTCGAGAGCTGCAATGAGTCTTTGTTTATCGGTTGACGAAATCCGTCCGTCAGAAAGTAAATGCAGTGGGTTATTTTTGAGATCTTGGGGCAATGGTGTTGGGACACAAGAAGCGGTTGTGGTATTTGCAGTTGTTGATGTTGTTGTTGGTGGTGGTGGTGGGGGAAGAGGTGATTCATCCCCAGCTATGCCTCCAACCACCTCTTTGGGCCTTAATCTTGGATCCAAACCATTATTGGTTGGCAGCCCTTCGCCGTGATAGCTTCTCATTTCTCCACCTAACCTGTCGACGGTCTCTGGATCACAGCTGCTCAATACTTTGTCAATGAAAGCAAAGATCTCGTTGATTTGGGCTGATCGGCGCTTGCGATATTTCAAACGGTCACTCCCATTAATCCTGGACTGAGCCTGATAGACAGGCCCATTATTGGACAATGATTGAAAGGGGCGCCTCTTCAAAATGGAACTCGAGCTATTCGTGCCTCCATAGAAATCTTCCCGGAGGGCAGGATTGTCGAAATTCCTTTCACTCAAGCTCGGGGTGACCCTTTTTGACAATTCCCTAAAATCTGGCCCACCAAATCTAGTGGTTCCATAGTCATCGTCGTCGTCTTCGTCGTCGTCATCGGTGGGCCCGTTTGATCTGAGAGGATCTCGCTCTGAGTCCGACCAGAATGTGGGATACTTGGTGGCACCTCGACGAGCGGCGGATGTTAATGTATTCACAGCTTCCGTATCTGACACTGTTCCTCCATTGCCAAAGTTTTCCCCGTCAGAGATAGCATCTTGCTCAGCATAACCCAAGGCCAATTTGACTACCTCCTCGAGGGCTTGAGTGGGGTCCTGAAGGAAAACACTAATGCGATTCTCGCCAAACCTCACCGATTTGCCCTGTTTCCTCGGCCTCATGGCCTGAAGGACGGCAGAGCGAGGTTTGGAACGTCGCCAATCTTGAAATCCATATTCACTACTCGTGACACTGGCCGAGGTGCCAGTGCTATTGGATCTGATCAAAGGGGGCACCAGATATCCATTGGTTTGACTGTGGGGTCGGGGTAATGAGCTGTGGTGATGAACTGGAGTGCTTCCATTGCTGTAGACGGGCTTGTCGGCCGTGAAGGTGGTGAAGGTTTTGGGTCGAGTGCATCCAGCATCCAGCTCGGTGTCCGAATGGGGCCCACTGGGGAGGGTGCCATTCTGCCTTCGCCAATCCCACTCGGGCGATTTGGCTCGAAACTTGTCTCGTTTTTCCTTGAAACGGTGTCTCACCCCGTCTAATAAGGCCCCGGGGAGTCGCCAGGCGGATCGACCACGACTTGTAGATCGTGGCGAGGTCCCATCGCTACCGTTTCCACTGCAGCTCATGCTGGTCCCTGCCTCGTTGTCTTAGGCCCACTTGGTGGACACTACTTCTTGGGAGCAATCATGGTCAAGGGCATGTCTCCTTTTTTTCTTCTTCTGCTTCTTGGAAGTTTTTACAACTCTGGCAATAACAACACCGTTGATCACTTGTTTGGCCAGAGAGACCGGTGAGACTCGAAGTCGGCTCGGAATATGATGACTTCTGCCTCACATTGGATTGGAATTAATGAGAATGGCAGAGCTCTGGGATTACACAGAATGAGTGAGGAGCGAGAATCCATTTCCTAGATTGTTTGGATGTAGGCTTCGTAGTGACTGTAGTATTAGTAATGGGCCCACGATCCCTCCTGGACGGTTTTGGTCCATTTTTTCTTTCTTTCTCTCTCTCGCTGCCTTTCTTGGGCTGATGCTCATGTGGTCGCACTGCAAACATGTCAAAGGGTCTTGGAGTAAAAAAGTGTGCCAAGGGATCCTTCAAATGGGCAGAGGAAAGAGAAATGAGCAACTCTCTTCACAAATAGACTATATCTTGAAGATGAAGAAATTGAGAGCGAAGGCGAGTGAGAGGTTCGGCGATGGGCAGCACTGGTAACATAATACTACGTTCATGGAACCATCAGACAGACAGACAGACACTCACTCACTTCGGTCCTGAAGAGGTAAAGATGCGACGGACGAGCTGAAGGATGAGAGAGTCACGAGCTAAGTAAGAGGGAAACTCGAGCATTCGTGGTCAATGCTCACTCACTCACTCACTCGCTGATCGAAGGTCCTAGTACATGAACAAAGAATCCCCGTGTCCCCGTGCGATAGGCCCAATGCAGCAAGTGACCTCCCTCCCCGAGCACGACCCATTCATTCATTCATTCACCATCGTGGGTGATGGTGCTAGTCTTGGCTTCTATCCATTCGCATGTCTAGGACGTTACATACTAGATAGCATGTTTTCGAGATATATCTCGGAGATCCAAACGGCTACCACTCGCTGATTCGACTCTTAGGTCGGCCAGGAAGTGCTGAGTGACCATTGCTTCCTTGGACAAATTAACTTTCCCTACCATTTCTTCTTGGGCTGGCAGAGCCTGCTATTTCTGTTCCATTTTCTATCTTTCCTGTCCTTCGTTCTCTTTGTGTGTCTGTCTCTTTTTTTTCCCTGAGTAGACGGGGAAACATGTCGTACAATGCACGTTGGCCGAGTAAAATAAGGAAAACACCTTCAATTTCGTTCAAGCCCTACGAAAGGTTGGTTCTGGTCTTGGTCCCCCAACAGTTGGGTTTCATTTGTTCCGCGGTGGTGTCTCTTAGGGCACATAATGTGTATTGTGGTAGGTTGCAAAAAGGGTTGGAAGCAAGTTTTAAAGGACAATTTGACCTGGCCTTTGGCCACCACCGCCTAACAAAGGAGATGGAAAAGAGGGGTCGAGTAATGATACTCCCTCCGCTCTTCCTCCAGTCCTCTAACAGATTGGAGGACCAACTTCGCTCTATTCCAGACGGACGAAAAAGTGGAACGTCTTCAGAATTTGAGAGGAATTCAATCAGAGCGAGTAAAAACTTTTTGGTCGTACGCATGCACTCACAACTGTGAGTCGTCCGAGGGTCCATTGGACCCTCAAAACCAGAATGGAAATAAATGGAACTGGGTTGTTGATAGGAACACCTCCATCGATAACATGGAACATGAACAGGATGAGATCCAATTTCCACTTTTAGGACGTGTGTGAGGGAGAGAGGTGAGACAGAGTGGCAGGGACAAGGGAGTCTAAAGTTCGAAAGTTTTCAGTTGTTGACCTTGAAAGTGGAAGAGGATGTCCTTCCCCAGGAAAAAAAAGTTCTGAGCAAAAAAAATCTGTCTGGATGTGAAAAGCGTTAAGCGAGAGATCTCTTTACTCGATCACGCGGAACGTTGGGCCTGTTGGCTCGTTTGTCCTGGGTTTTTCCCTGGAGCCAAACTGATCCCCTTCCCCCTTTTCTGGGGGAAAAACGCGTGGTTTCCTAAGTCATGTGATGACCAGAGCATCCTGATCGGATTTCCTCTTTCTTCCGTACCTTCCTCTTCAGCCTTCATCTAGTACTAGTTTGGCGCCACGTTTTTCACTTGGATAAAGAACTAAGAGCAGGATGCGCCTTCCGTTTTGCTCAGACAGACTTGCGAACCATGGACGACGAATCGTAGGTTATCGCCAAAGAAAATGTTCCATTTCATCCCGATCGAGACCTTGATCAAAGAGATAGATAGGCCGATTGCCAATGGTAGGGAGACCGACCAGGAAAATGTATAATTTATCAGGGAATGGAACGAACGAAAAAACTCCACCTCCCCTTGCTTTGAAGTTGGTTGGTCCAGTCGTGTTACTTATGGTAATGGTCTAACTAAGCAAGTTGCTGTTCCAAAAAAAAAATCTGTTCTCCCCATCCAAGAAAGGAAAAGAAAAGTTTGGGACCTACCACAACTCTGAATGCCATTGGAACACTTTCTTTACGCCCGACATCTTCATTCGTTTTGGCTGCATAGAGTAAAATTACCTCCAACTCGAACTTGCTTCCGAGTTGAACCAACCAACCAAACCATTGAAAAGCTAGCTGGCCGAGATTGCTCGAAAGTAGCACTCTAAACTAGTCGAGTTCAGTGGCTCTCTAGAGGTCAATTGGGCATTGTGGAGAATTTATAGGAAATCGGCCAAGTTCAAGTTTGTGTCTTGGCAAAAAGTACCTGGCAATCCTGTCGCATCTGCACTTATCCGGCCACAAATTCTACTTGAAAGACATTAAGTGCAGTCTCTACAACAGGCTTTTTTGTTACAAACATACGCATACTAACACGACACATTTTTACCATTTTTCTTATGTTTACTTTAAGTAATAACAAAACGTCGTTCCACTGAATTCTAGGCCATAAATCGATGTTTTTCTGCACTTTGTCAATGAACCAATACCCAGGCAGTATGGAAAAAATTCTCGTAGACTTTATTGAAAACCTGCATTGCATTTGTAAACCCTAGGAAGTCTAGTCATGGTTCAACGACTACTACTAACCCTCAAATAGCGTAGGCGGGAATGGAAAATGACGTACATGTCAGAAAAAAGCTCTCGATCTCTCTTTCAGTGGGATTACATTACACATGTTGATTCTCAGCAATTCTCACGTCGTTATCGAATAACAAAGGGTCGAAGACATTGCTCTTGTTTTGGAATGACCTCGAATAAATCCATGAGCTCGAACGCTGCTCACAGACAGAACACGTGTTGTTTGCCTCTTTGATCCCAATTCCATCAGATTTGTGAGCTTAATTGAGTGAGAGCAGCCAAGGAAACAGCCAAAGACAGAAAACCTTTCCAACCATCAGGGATGAGGAAACAACAAAACCATCAAGGTTTTCGGTTATGGGTAAGCACCAATCTCCGTATGTACAGTACTTGGTTCATGGTACTGGTCGTAGCAATAACAATTGTGGTACTTCATCTTGTTTGGAAGAGGGAAAAGTCAGACCACGACGAGTGGCAGGGTGCCTGGCTTTTTTCTGCTACATTGAGCAAATTGAATGGAATGGCAAAGTGTGCCTAGATTAGTGCACTACATACTACATGGAAGTTGGTGGGGGAAACGGGGAGGGGAAAATTGCTTAAGTGCTCCATTTTTGCCTGGAGAGGCATGAGGCAATGTATGTGTTCGCCTACATTGGACAAATTGTGTTGGAATTTGCTTGACAAACGTGGGGAATGTCAACATGTCTGCCAAAAGCAGATCTCCACGAGAACCTCGGAGCCATCATACAGGTTGGTCGGTTCCTCAAACTCATCTTGAATATGCAAAATGAGTGAGGAGTGCCAATGACATCTGTCAAACTTGCTTAGGACTACTACTCCATCATGGCTATTGTCTCCCTCGTCTCAAATTGATGCCCTCATGTGTGTTCGCATATTGGCACAAAGAGGAAAAATGTGTGGAAAAACAGGCCCCGTTTTGGCACAAGAGTGAAGAGAGGCTCTTAGGCGCAAAGAAAGATATATTATCCGTCTTTTTACGAATTGGCCAAGAGGTGGAAATAAATCTAGAAGGAGGTAAGAACTTCCAGATGGGTTGTCAAGAAGCAATAGGGCCATCGTGCTTGTGTTACGTGTACATAAAACTAATTTTGTATCTATTTAACCTGAGCCCACTCGAAAAGCCCTTGAAGTCTCGAACTTCAGAAGTGAAACCCTTGAGGGCGTATCTTTTCCCAAATGTTTAAATACCTTCAGGAGTCTATTACCATATCTCTCTCTCACCCCCAAAACCTGGTCTAAAGTTATCACCTGCCACACACACTACCACAACCAACTGAGCCAGATATCAATTTCCTTCTCTAAGCTCAACACACAAACAGCCAACCAACCAACCAAATCTCTGAGCAACCAACGCCTTCTCGTGAATGAAGAGTGACAACGAACGGCGACATTCTATTTGAAGCGACCTTAGGAGGGTCTGCTGGAATTTGAAGTCTCATATTTGAGACTTGTGGAGCTCATTTTGGGAAAATAATAACACTAACGCACCCAAATGGACAGAACTTACTTATAGGGGCAGCTTCGTCAAGCATTCTAATACCAACGCACGTGTGTGTACGTATGTATGTATGGTTGTGTTTTCTGTGGGTTTGTGTGTCGAGTGTTTACCCAAGCAGGTCTGACGGACCAAGTTGGTTGGTTGGATAGCCGCAACATAAAGTAGGGAAAACCATCTTCCCTGCATGTAAATGTCCTTGCAAGTCAACACGAGTCCGAATACAAATGACTGCTCTTCACATCGAGCACTTGCCTTTGATGGCAAAGGCTTTTCAGAAGCGTACAATTGAGTGCCAGAAGAACGAGTCGGCCACCAAACTTCCTATCGGAGTTCTCACTTCAATAACAATACCAAAACCGACACAAGACGCGATTTTCAATTTCACAGGGATAAATACGTCGAGACAGAATGGTTCGCAATCAGCATTATTTGGGCGAGGTGGGTGAATAAACCTTTGGAGTTGTCGGTCTCCAGGCGCTAAAACTCTCAATCGTGGGTGTAATAACTCAGTAATGTGCGGAGAATTCTGTCGAGTGGGCACAACCATCTAATGGTTCTCACACAGCAGCCAATGTGCTCCGTAGTGTGTACTATGTAGTTTGGTCGTCTCTCATGACTGGCAAAGTGAGAAAATGGTGACTAGTAAAAGCGTCGAGAATCCCTATTTTGGCACCATTTACTACATCCAGAGTACAGCTTGAATGCACCACGTTATTGAACAACGCCCGACCCTCTTTAGTGGGTCTCCAAGCCTGCTCGGAATGGGTTAAACAATTGACAGTTTCCGAAATTACGAGAAGATCCCAGTCTTTCTCCTCTCTTTCTCTCAGTTCCCACTTTATTGCCTCAAGAGCCGATTTCCGACCATTTTCCATTTCCAAGGACCAAGACGAGCGATACGTGCACTCCACCCATACTGGAACTACTGTACTGTATTGTAGTATACCATAGAAGGCTAGTAGTCAGTTCGCTCAGTACACTTTGCAGACAGCTGTCATCGACGAAAGGCCAAGAAAATTGACTCTGCCAAGGGACTGGTGAAAATGTGAGGAATACTGTCACTATTCTCTAGCTCTTTTTGGCACCCACGCTCTTGACCATTAGACTGACTGGAGATGGTGAGAAAACCGAGATTTGCCTTGCTCTCACCGACCTCGAAAAGATACTTTCAAAACAATCCTTGGTTGCGTTGGCGGCCATAATGCATCCAAGGCCAGTTTATGGTATTTCAAAAGTCTCTCGTAAATCTGATAAAACGTTTTTGGAAAACTCCCAGTGGTCCAGGAACAATAATAGGAACTGAATAAATTTGGCCCCATTTCGATTCAGAAAACACATTTCCATATTGAAACTCTTTGGCCAGCAATTGGCTGATGGTTCGAGAACATCGACCATCTGTGTTCCATTCCCATTCTTAGAACGAGAGAATGGTTCATCGAAAAGGCCATTCCTTCATTTCACGACGACCTTGAAAGACTGACGAGAAACCAAATTGGTTTAGCGGCAGGGAACCGCTCATTCTTGTGGCAATGACACGTTCGTGCATTCTTCTAGTACTTTGACCCAATCCTAAGATTATCACAAACTTCTTGGAAGGCCACTCGGCCTTTGAGTCGTACATCAATTTGGAAGAAGGCTGTAAAACAATAGCCATTCTTTAGGTTAAAGGGCGCCATTTTTTTAAAGGAATCGTTTCAGGGCGACAGAATGTGCATCACATAGCCATAAGAAAAAGTTATCTCCTCAACTCTCTTTTCAAGAGTGGGCCCATCCGGAACGACCCTCTCCGTCAGTCACCCTACCATTGTATCGCATCACACAATCCAAAACATTTCTCCACTTATTTACGTATGATTGGGTATACTGAGACATCCTCAAAAAAAACGAGAGAAAAGTGCTCTCGTCGTCTTATTCCAACTCACGGCCGTCCTGCAATCGATGCTTGGGGAAATGCATCCAGACTGCAATTTAGGAGTTTTTTAGGGCCCTGAAAAGAGCCTCGGCCGTTGCGAATTTGGGCCCATTAAGATATTTCTCGTTCTCTGTTCTGTTCCACTCTTATACAGACCTCTTGATTATACAGTTCACGAAGAAATCATTCCAAGAGGTATGTCTGGTGGGAAACCATGCACAAGAAACATAACTAACACATCCATCGTTAACTTTTGGGGAGGATCGAAAACCTATTTCAACGAGCAAGGCTGTCAGATGTTTCCAAAAATTGTTTCCTCTGCGGTCTTTGTTTCCTGCCGCCAGTATTCCCAGACGGGAGAGAAGAGAGAAGAAAACGACGAGCAGAGCAAAAAAGATGGGCTAATCTTGAAAAAGAAATTTGGGGAACAATGGCAGCCTAGTTTCACCGGTGGAAGTGTTCCTAATTTCTGGAACAGCGATTCAGGCTCAACGAATGGTCCGTTCACCTTCTTCGTCAGAGCATGGCGTCCTTAACAAGAACAGCTCCTACGAACTTCTCGCTCAAAGAGACCAAGACGAAGAGGCGCATTTGAAGACGAAGAAACGCATTTCTACCTTTGACAAAGGCTTGTCGGGATCGACTCAAGGATGTGGAAAGAGTACAGGGTGGTGGGTCCTAAGCCCCCTTCGGACACGTTCCCGAAACCAGTCAATGGAAGACGAGATCCAATATGTCATGGGATCCATATTCTGGATTGAAACTTTCATAAGGCCGTAATTTATTGTCGTCTGTTTGGGTTATTTCAACCACCGATATGGAAGGCCGTTTGAAGTTGGTAGAGAGGAATCGAATAGAGTGGTCACTTCTCTGGGAACCCCATGATGAAGTACAATGAAACATGCCTCCCTGGTGTCCTTGTCTTTTTTCCCTATGAACCCATTCGATCGCTTTGCATGTTCAAAATGCATAGCCATTCAGCGACCAGTCCCTCCAGTTTGGTGGTCTAGCAGCCTTGAAAGAAGGCCAACCATCGGTGGAGCCCGAGCAAGGAAAACTATCGGTCTGGATCGTGATCGAAGTTCGTCTGTTTCTGTTCAAACATGCGAGGTGGGTCAATTCCGATTGTCGCTCCCGGGAACTCCGTAGCCATTGCAATACAAAGCAATACTGTGTACAGTTCTATGTACTTCTGCATGTCTCGTCGTACACTTGAGCAGCCAACTTTCCCGGATGACAGCCTTGAAGGTTGGGTCCAGAGTTATGGTCGTTCAAGGTCGTCTGGAACCTAGTCAGGAGGAAGAATGACTCCATGATGTTCGAGGAAAGAGTTACTTCTTCTACTACTGCGTTGTTCGTGCGATCCTTGATGGTCTTTCTCAAGGCCCCCTCCAGAGAGACCTTGTCCTTGAGCTCAATCAATTGGTAGTAGGATACAACATCGAGGCCACACGTGTGACTCTGGACGTTTGGACACAACATGAAATGAACCAAATGCACCCAAAATGGACACTCTTCTTTGTGCAGTGGTCCATATGAGATATGGGATCGGGACAGAAGAAGTTTGAAATAACATCGGAAGCCAATTCCATTGTCTTGTCTCCGAACAAAAGGCCAACACCGAAACTTCATATACATAACAATCGCTTTTCCTTAAGACCGTCATAATCATGATTAAAGAAGATCTCTTCCAAAGGATTCGGTTGCTTTTTGCCCAGTTTCGTCATAAATAACATGATTAAGTACTAACATTGGACCAAGTTTCCGGTCCTCGGCCTTTTTTGTCAACAGGCAACAAATGGGACATGTCTAGCAGTTCCTTCTTTATGAGTGTATTGCCACAAAACTTTGTCTGGATGCAAGTCACATTATGACACTCTCACAGAAGTAATAGAAGACTCTACTCTTCCACATGAGAAGAAACCCGTTCATAATGGAAGTTGATCTTGAAATTGGAAACGCCCAAGAGACCACGAATCATCATACGATTTTCATGTATGTACGGAGAGCTGAAACGTGGTATTGTTCAGGTTGGTATTTCCTTGAGCCAATGCACTAATTATAGGTAGGTCGAAGCCTTTGCCACAAGGAGAGTGAGTGCTCCTTTTTCATTGGCCATCGTCGTTTCATGACTGGGAAAAGTTGCCTGCCTCAAAGTGTGTCATAGATCAAGGGAGCTTCTAACTAAATACACGACCAAAGACTCTGTGCTGAAAGGAAACAGGAAATATCCGCTGCACCAACTACTACCACTAGATCTACCAACCAAGTAACCAAGAGAGGCAGTGCCCTCCTTCCTTCTTCATGGTCTCGGTTTATTTTTACTTGCTCGGCTCCACACGAGGTCAGTAAGACTTACTTCCATGGGTATATTAATTACCGTGTCATAAGTTTTCGCTTTGGACCTCCAAGATGACGTGGAAAAAGATGTTTGGAGTGTTTGAGATGGTCGGTCATGTCGGAAAATTGGACCCTCTTTCTCTTTTGGTCTCAACGATCCTTGTACATCTTTCTCTTCTACATCATCTTAGTGAGCTAGTTCGTTGCTTCTTCATTCACTGCAAGGAACACATGCGTTCATCATTATGAAACGCCATGGACAATTTGACAAGAAAACCACCGACTAGCTAATAAATCTTGTCAGGTTTAATTAAGTACACAAAGGCCGGGATCCTCTGAAAAGGACGCGCCCAAGGCCTTTGATTGATTGTTTGCTTGAGTGGGAAACGAGCGAGTCATCGAAATTGTCTGCTTTGTTGACATGTGTCAAAGGCCAGGAAAAAGTGTCCGACAGAGTGCACAATGGACGTTTTTGGCGTTAAAGGTCATCAGGAATGTGTATTCTAAAAAGCTTCTTGGAGCTATTTAAATCACTGCGTGTTGTTCCAAGTGGTCTAAAACCAACCACAACCAAGATATCCCTTGTTGGCCTCGTTCAGTTTGGTTGTTGTTGACGCCGCGAGCGGACTACCTCGCTCATCAAGGACTTCATGTCAAGAAACTCTCGAGTGGTTAGGCCATTTCTTGTCAAAGGCCAATAAAAACGCGCTCCAAAATTGGACCAGAGGCTTAGACTTTTGGCACAGTCCTGTAAACACGTGCCATAAATTAATAACGCCCCCTCTCAACTTGATAAGTTCTTCGGAGACGCTTCTTTCACAAACGAGTTGTTCATTGTGGAGACACAGAAAGAGAGATAGAGTAGTGCAATACATAGATGAAGAGATGGATGAGACAGATTTCTTTTCAGGTGTTGTTTATCCCTCCACTCATGATTGCTATTCGGCGCATGCATCCGCAAGGATTCCTTTTCCTTGAGTGGAACTGGGCCTGAGCCACCAGATAAAATCCCCAAGATAATCCCAAATAGATGGGGATTCCAACATGGTCACCAGATTCAGCCAATGAAGGTGGCGACAGCCCAAAATACAATCCTCTAATCAGAGTGTCTTTCGAACTCGCCCTTAGGAAGTGACGTCGTTTCCGTGGAAAATGTCTCAGCATTGATCTTTTTGTCTCAAATTAAGGGCGACCAATTGAGAGCACAAAATTCTAGCTTGTTTACTTGTTTCTTCCCCAACCATCAAATTTGGAAATGTGGCAAAAGCAAAGAAAGCATTTTGGCCACAAAAAAAAGAGTTTCATCAAATTAATCGCCTTATTCATAAACAAAGATAGTCCCCCCCCCAAAAAAACACTTCTGTGTTGCCAAATCAAGTGACGTTGTTTGGCTTTTTGAAGTGGCCTTAAGTTTCGTTAAGAAGGGGTGCTGTCATTGGCTTATCTTGGTCGAGTTCAACGTTGCTTGGCTGACAAAGTGGTCCATCCTGGATATGACAACTTCCAACGCTAATTTCCGCTTGGACCGAAAACTAATTGACGTACTCGCTCAAAATAGATCCAACAATGTTCCCTTTCCTATCCAACAAACTGAACATTGTGAATCTGACGAGCTTGGAGAATGGAACTTGGGAAGTGGCACATCTTTGATTTGACCTTTGGATTCTCGCATCCGATCCAATCAAAGTCGAGAGAGAAACTAATGACTCAAATATCTTTCCCAGTCAAACGGGTTGTCGGGACAACAGAGCTTTCTAAATTTGGATGCGCTTACGCAGAGTGAGTGTGTAACTTCATATTGGAAGTATTTGTTTGACATGTAGCCACTCGACAACTAAAATAACCAAAACAAAAGTGATCCGTCTTTCTTTCCTTTCGTGAGTGAGTGAGTAAGTGGCACATCAAATCTCGAGTTTCCCCCTGTTCAATATCTCAAGTGGTTCAAACCGTCTCAAAGCATTACGTTCTCCTGTTCCTGTTCTTCAGCGTGATCCTGACGGCTCGACTGTGGCCTTGTCTTCTTGGCCTTCATATGAGTAGGAAGCACTTACAAAGGGTAGAACACGACCACGGCTCTACCACTAACCGTTTGCTTTACACAAGTGGTAGAAGAAGAAGAAGAAGTAGCAGATG
Organism: Tigriopus japonicus; assembly: GCA_010645155.1. NCBI lineage: Eukaryota > Metazoa > Arthropoda > Copepoda > Harpacticoida > Harpacticidae > Tigriopus > Tigriopus japonicus. The sequence goes on along the minus strand of JAAGOF010000300.1, from coordinate 1,326,164 downwards.
GAGGAGACAAGAAGGCCACAGTTTAAATAGACTCTCTAATCTTCAGACAAGTGGTTGGTTCCACCCAAGCCTTGGGAACATTTCTTCCTCGCTTGAAGCACCTGATTTATGTAAAGACACTCATAGACACTTTCCACTGGCTTCACGTTGAGAAAATACGTCAACACTCTTAGTAACCCGATGCTTCAGCATGTTTTCTTGCCATTTCAAGCGAAGACGGAACAAGGCACACACTGTCCATGTTGTTCCAAAGAAGCAGACCACAACGCTGATTTGAATTATTATTCCGCTGCTCAAGAAATCGGAGCCAACGACACATTGCCTTGTTCGCAAGGCCTCACTCGACGCACAACTACCGAACAAGGCCAGAAAGAAGACAAAAACATGAAAATCCATCTCGCTTTGGACTCTAAGAAGAGGTAGAGCGTTGAGGAACAAGGCGAGCGCCGCCAAATCGAACCAAAAGGCGAGCAAAATCGAGAGACACGCACGCTACAAACACCCGAGAAGCGGGCTTTGAACTTCCACAGAGGGCTCAAGAACTACTACCAAAGAGAAGAAGGAGGAAGACGGGAGGAGAGGAAGAAGCGTTGGAAGATTGGAAGGGACCTCCAAGAGAAGAGAGAGAAGGCTCAGAGATGTCCGTGTGAACGAGGTTTTTTGGGTCCGCGTGATCGCACTAAACCTTCCAAAGATGCTTCCATACTCAGGTTGGGATGGATGGCCAGCATGTCAATAGGCGGCCTTTTATGATCACATGTACCTTCGCGGACAAGAAGCTCATGCGCATACATATTCATACCGAAAGAAAGAGCCTTCGTTCCAAAGGCTAGACTGCTCAATGTTCATCCTGCGATTGGCAATCCATGATGGTTTTATTTATCAGGAATGAGGAAAAACGTGATCAAATACCGAATGACCCGGTTGTTTCTGGCCTTTCAGTGAATCACTTCGGGTGGAAATTGCCACTTTTCCGCCAATTAGGATAATATTAAAATGGAACGAACGAGGAAAGCATTGACATTTCACGGCGGATTATACTTACGTTTCTACCGTAAAAAGCGAACAAACCCGTTCTTGGACTTAAATCATTGTACTCACCTGAAAAAAAAAGAAAGTAAAAAAGTTGGATTTTTATGAAGAGAATTGAATTGCACAAAGAGCATCTTTTCAAGTGGGTGAGTTTTTATTGTTATTATTAGTTTTCCAAACCATTGACTTTGGCCGTTCGATCTTGATAAACTTGACCTTCGTCCGAAAATCACCCAATGGTATCTGATCTTGAACATGGCCTAACTGTCATATTTCATATTGTCTGCCATTGAAAACTAATGCCATCTTTCTGTTCCTGTTAAACGAGGTCTTCGATAGACATACTTAATATTCTATTCCCAAAGAACACTGAATCGGTCAGTTTCAAAAGCAACATCCCTGATACGTGGGGAAGTTGCATGTGTTCAAGATATTGAATGTACCACGTTTTCAAAATGGTTATCTGAATTGCTTCTATAAAAACACTTAAGCCGCACATTTCTCCAATTGAATGGAGTAGAAAATCTGCAATCATTTGCACCGGACCGAACTTTGTTCTAACAATGCAATCCCCTCTTTTTGCTCAAGAACAAACGTCTTAAAGAAATTTTCAGGAATTAGCCTGAAAAATTCATTTTTGCCATATCAATAGGGAACGTACCTTTGGTTTGTGAAAACGACAAAAAATAAAATACAGCTTACAAAAGCATTTTATTTATTAAAAAAAAAAAATCAGTGCAACTAAAAATAAATTATCAATAAGACAAAATAAAATTTAAAATAATAAAAAATATATTTATTATTGGAAAAAATAGTTTTACAATAAAAGATTAAATTTATTGTAAGCAAAACATAAATTTACTCAAAGAAAAAAATAATTTACCAAAAGAAAAACAAATAATATATTCTTAGAAAAAATGTAATTTTTTCAAAAGGAAAAAAATACTAGTAAGAACCAACCAAAAAACTTTTAGAAAATTGTTCTTATACCAGGGGTTCTCAACCTTTTTCCGGGGTATACCCATTTTGGCAAGGGCAAGAAGCACGGAAATCATGGAGTGGGAGGCTATCAATGAGAATTATGATTTCCAGCAGAAACGAACCATTTGCGTTCTTCTGCCAATGAGACCTGGCTTGCATTGAGAAGAACACGTATTTCAAATTTCAGCCCAATTGAACGACGGAGTGAAAAGTTATGCCTTCTCAAACTTATGTACTGAAGAGAGCAGAGAATGAATGAACTCGCCCTTTTGTGGTAAAACGATTACCACAAAAGGGCGAGTTCATTCATTCTCGGTAGGATTTGCACTGAACTTTGAGAGAGCATAACTTTTGTCTCCGACGTTCGATTGAGCTGAAAATTGAAATACGTATTCTTGTCAACATATGCAAGGTCTCATTTGCAGAAGAACGTAATCGAATTGCTCTTACTGGAAATCATTATTCTCATTGCTTGCCTCCCACTCCATGATTCCAGTGCTTCTTGGCAAGGGAAATATCCGATTTACCCCCCTATGTAATGACCAATATTACAGCGTTTTTGGGCGTTTTAATGTGACTTTTGTATTTGTCAGAATACGTGAAGAAGAGAAAAACGTGCAATATTGGTCGAAAAACCCCAAGTTTTTTCCAATTTTTCCGAACACAAATTTACCCAACAAAAAGTCAAATTTACCCAATTTTGGGTAAATACCCATAGGTTGAGAACCCCTGTCTTATACCATCTTCTTGTATTTGCAAACACTTCAATTGTACAATTGTATATGTATGTATTTGCTCACTTTGAAACCACTATAATTGTTACTATGATTAATCATATTTTCAAAATAATCAACACAAGTTTGGTGATCTTGTATCCTGTTCCGTTTTTTCGTGCAACAATAACTCAGACACTTCAATTTGTTGTTACCCATGAATTAAGAGAATAACCATCATAGAATCAAGTAAATAAAATTGCTGAAGTCTAATGAATGCTCTCAAGAAAAAAAATTGACAACATTGTTTAGTTGAGATTTAGCGGATAACTAGTCTCCAATTGATCTCCAGATCAGGAGCTGAGCCATTACCTTTACCAAGAGCTAAACCACTAAAACTAAATCATTATGTTGCTCCTGTTTAGAAGTTTGGTACAAATGCCGATATCCCATCATATGTTGATGATACAAAAATTTATTAGGAGAAGGAATGGTCATAATTCAAAGAGTTTAGTCCAAGGGTCGGCAACCACTTTTGGGTCAAGGCCCACGAAATTTGATTCGTGTTGTCAGGAGCCCATCAAACAGGCATTGGTAGGTTCAGGGGCCCACAAATTAGCGATCAAAGAGCTTTGGGCCCACGAGTCCAGTACTATGGATGGCGCTCGGGCCCACTATTTTGGACTTGCTACATAGCTCCTGGGCCCACCAACGATCACACCTGGGCCCACATTTGGGCCGCGGCCCACCAGTTGCCGACCCCTGGTCTAGTCAATGACTGGCGTTTACTCTTGCTTTCCCTTGGATAACATGTCATTTAATGGCATGAAATTCCGCACAATGACGTACCCGAATAACCAACACGAACGAGGGCAAACAGCTGAAACTTAGTGCTGGCATGAGCGTCCAATTCAATGGCGTCGTCCTTGTGTTATGGTAAAATATAGATATTTTTTGTGTTGTCACTGGAAGTTTGAATTTAAAAATTTGACTTTGACTATTCAGAACTAAGCAACAAAATGATCCTTTTCCTCATGATCAACATAGTCAAAACAAATCACTACATTCCTGAGCCACGTATCTACAGTTTTCAGACAAATTAATGATTTTTTGGATCTAATCATGGTTTGAAATAGGATTGTTGTCACGATATAGTTTTGCAAAAGCTACTATTTGAATCCAACTTGTGGCTGGTTTGATCTCCTCGAGATTTAGTAAGTTCACCATAGTGGCTTGAGTGGTAGAAAATAAGTATAAATTGAATTAAAGGGCCTCTTAGATGCGATTCCCTGTAAACAAATAAATCATTTATATAATCTATACAATGAACATTTATACGGAAAATGGTCCACCGACGAGTTACTATTGGCAAACCTTGACAACGCTCCATTATTCCTCGAAAAAAACCTGTTTTTTCTATTCGGAACTTTGAGTCGCAATCTAATTTTTCATTCTGCTTCTAGCAACTTGACACTTAAAGCTTTGACTCAAACTGTCTCTTTTAATAGCTAGCAAAAAAACTACCCTTGACCTTTCCTCAAAAGCTACCTTTCTTTCAAAAACACATCTTAGGCATGTTCTAGAATTGGTAGCATCTTCAAGTAACTTTCCTTCACAATAAAACAGTTCCTTCCTGACCTCGATCTCTTTGTTCAGATTGGTTTGGATTCAGGTTCTTGCGATACCTTTTATGAAATCTTGACCCAATGTTGCACTTGGCTAAGCCAAAGGGTTTACCAAAAGGATTTTCCTCAGTCTATAGCACCAAAGCCTTCGGCCTTTTTTGTCAAGTCCCTGGCAATGGAGGAAAAAGCAACTAAAAGAGGCACGAGATGTTGTCCAGAAGTGTGAAATGACCCATGGAAAACGTTAAAGCTCATCGTTACTTATGGTCATCTTTCGTCCAGAAATGTACGTATTTCTCTAACGAATGTGTGAGTTCTGCTGAATTCCTCATGACAAGGCATTTTCGGTGGCTTGGAACTCATTGGTGCGACTAATGCCTTAAGCAATCCATTCGTTCTTGATGCCTGTCAAGATGTGAGAAGGAGAATTGCAGCTCCTATCATCTTTGTAATGTGATGTACGAAAAGAGGCCTTTTTCTTAGTAGAATTGGCTCGTAATCGAATAACGTGTATGTTTTTTTTTGCTGAGGTCAACTTGGCTCTGAGTGGGCCAGTTCTGCAAATGAAGAACGAGGTCGGAGGCCCGATTAGAAGGCCGGTTATTTGGTTGGTTGCTCTCTCTCTCTCTCAAGTTTTTGTTCAAACCTCAAAATGATGGAGGGTCACAGAATGGACAACAGGGCGAGGAAAAAAAGTTCGCTTCGATTCTTCGAATGCTCTTATCCTCATCAGTGTGGCTGACAATGAGGAAGATGGATAGTTCGAATGGCGAAGCAATCCACACAAGTTTGAGCCTTTCCCGGGAATGCATAGACCCAACGGAACAAAGGCTGAAGTAAGTTTTAAACGAATGCTTAATTTCGAGGAAATGAAGACCAAACGGACACCTCTGCAACGTGTCAAAACCAAAGCCTGCCTTAGAGAATGATTTCCAAGTCCAAATGTTTTTGACGAAATTAAATTGTTTGGTTTTCAGGGTTGCCGAACTTCAAAAGTGAAATTGACTAAACTAATGGATTGCCTAGGGTCTAAAACCGGTATGTGAGTTGTCATTGATGGTTTGATTATATTCGACTCTTTTCATAATAATAATAATAACAATAGAGTGGACAGTTTTTTCTTTCACTTTCTTCCCAATTTTGAACAATTTTAATTATTTTGTAGTTTTGATCAATTCATCCAACTATTCTGGGCACCTTTATACAAAAATTACCTTTATTCGTGCATATTTTGCTCTTTTTCAACTTTTTTCGATTTTTATGGATTTCCGGAAATATATTGAAAATTTTCTTACCTTTTAAAGACATTTGATCTTTTCCAAATTTAGCATTGAATTCTTGCTATTTTCTATTTTTTGAAATACAATTATTACCTTTGGAGAAGGACTGTATTAAACATTCCCTTCTTGCAAAAAACCTTTGACATGGACCCACCAGAAGTTCAAAACACACCGCATAAACGAAAATGTTCACCTTTTTACCAACTATTTGACCTTCTTTCCGATTATTTTGAAATTTTTCAACAATTTTACCAACTATTTTGTCGACAAAAGCTGACCATGAAGTTAACTTGTTTTCGTTTTCACCAACTAAAAATCCACTCCCTTCTTATAGCATCACTGCTTACTAGTGATGGACCGAAAGCGCTTTCGGCCGAAATTTCGGTTTCGGTTTCGGTTATGCCTACCGAAACCGAAAGCAGACAAGCAATATATAAAATGGAGTTTGACAACAAAATCGAAAAAAAAAATGGTCCAAAAAGCTCTGAAATTTAAGTTTTAAGATTTTTCAAAATTTGCGACTACCCAACATCGAACACTTTCTAATTTTTAATGCGGATTTTGCATTTGAATAATTTTGTAAACAGTGAACACTGCTTTCGGTTTCGGTTTCGGTTAAGCCCTTTTTCGGCCGAAACTTTCGGTTTCGGTTATGAGCCCTTTCGGTCCATCACTACTGCTTACCATGGCTGACACGTCATTCCATCAATTTAAAATCTATGAAAAACTTAAACATTGGTTTTCAAACACTTTTTCCGATACTGTACGACAGTGTCCACTTTCACTATTACAGTATATGTTACTTCATAAACGTAAAAAAAAACATTCTATCTTTAGCTTAAACGTACGTTCTTCCGGCAAATTGTAGGTAACATTTAAGACGTCCATTCAAGTTTCTGGAAATTTTCCTAAACAAGGATATTATGATGATATTTTTTGGGCTTTCTATCTTGAAACTGTCCATAACTTGATTGCTTTGCATTTTGGAGTGTCCGTGAAAGTTATTCAATTTTGATAAATTGTGTAAGTAGAGGATCTCTCATCCGGGGAGAGTGATTCAACTCATGGATTTCTCGATCAAAAAAAAAGCTCTCAACACAAAATTATGCTTCCAAATCGACTGACCCTCCATGGGATTGGGCGTTCATCTTTTCAAAAAAAATCGCCAATTGGTCACGACTAACAACATACTATGGAAGAATTTGACTTCCGGTCAATTTGATGAATTACTGTTCATTTCGCTTTTCGAAGTAGGGTATGCAATTTGGCTTTTGTATTGCTAAATATGTATTCAATTTTTTTCGAACATATACTCTAGAGGATAGAGCTCTATCTGTAATGGAACAATGAGGTTGATTGTTAAGGAACCGGAACAAGTGTAGAATATGTTTAACGACACCCCCTTATAAATATGTGTTTGCAGCACATTCATAGCCAATTATTTTTTTTCTAGAACTTAGGAACTAACACAAGCTAATTGATATATCATATTTTGATCTGCAGCTGGCTAAATGTAACTTCTAAAACGTGGTTTCTAGTATTCCTCCTAAAAAGGTACATGAAACCAGATTGAGCATGTGCACAGATTTAAGGTCATCTGATATCATGCAAGAAATCAAGATGGAAAAAAATATGAAGCAACAAGTAAATATGAAATGAAGTTTTTCAAATTATTTTCATCGGAAAATGTCAAAAAAGTGGCTAAGATGTGGGTTGTTTAAAAACCGATTTAATGACTCTCAAATAAATGCTTCACTCAACATGACGGTCACGGATTTGTATTCATCTTTGAAATTTTGTGTGTTTCCGATACCTAATTGAAGAAATGTTATTGAGTTTCACTCAAATTTTGAGGGTCATTACGCATTGGACGATTCATGGGCAAACCAAATAAATTGGAGCGCTTTGTTGTGCTTCATATCTTCTATTTTCCGCATGGATTGGAAAAGGAAATAGACTAACTAGCTTTCGAAACATACCAAATGCAAACTCATTAATCCTTTCCTCGCAAACGCTTTCGACGAATTCCCAATCAACCATTGGCAATGTATTAGAAAACTTATGAACATTTCCAAGTTGCATAACCGTACAAAATGGCGATTAGACGTTTTAGCGTTTCGTATTTTCAACGCCAGATGGCGCACAGAAGGGAAGGGAGCTTTCTTTTCTTACCTCTGATGACGTCAGATAGCACATTCGGGCATCCTGGTTCTGTAAATGAGCGCCATCTAGACTCGACTGTTGCATGGATGAGGAGAGGCCGTGAATCATATGAGGCTGAGAGGACGAGAGAGCCTCGTGGTCAGACACGTAACCAGACCGAATACTGTCCTGACGACTGCTGCCACCCATTGGCGCCAATCTAAAAGCGAGAAACTTTATCTAGAATAGTGCCCTCTTCACCACCCCTCTTCATCTCTTGCATCACACATCATTTTGCCGATCATACAAAAATATCTCCCATCATCGATCTCACCTTAGATTTCTTTGGTGCATGAATCCGTTGCCATTCATGAGACCTCCCCCTCGACTTTGGGGGAATCTTGACAAGTCGTTCCTGTCCGACATGTACCCGGTTTGATCCAAACTTGATTGTGCCGAACTCGGGAGTCCGGAATGGGGCCCACGTCTCGAATCAAAGCTCGAATTCACAGATCGTGGTCGCCCTAACATGGGCTGGTTCCCTTGGGATCCACACAGGCCCGATCGACTACTGCGGAGAGAGATAGGGGCATCTAAACCCGCGGCAACCTCTCGCACACTGCCTCCGCGAGATGGCATGGTTCGTGATCGCACGTGGTCGGAATCACCTACAAACGAAGGATAGGGGAAATGTCTTCATGAAAAGACCATTAGTCGAAATTGGATGAGCAGGGTCTTACGTCTTCGTTTGAAGTAGGAGGGTTGTTGGTTCAAATCTGTCCCAAGTTCGTGCAAGTCATGCTCTGAAAGTGTAAGATAGTTTATGATGTAAAATGGAACGTGGTTGATCGATCGAGTCGTTACGAAAAGAGTTGTGTTAGTTTTCTTGGTGAGAAAATAGGAATTGTGGTCATCAATTAGTTCACGACAACTCCTTTAAGGATCTCATCTGTGTTCAGAGAAGAAAAGAAGAGGCGAAGAATGTCATCAAGGGATCAATTAGTAAGCGAGAAAGCTAGATCGGCGGAGACACTCTCATTCTCACACACGCACGCACACGGGCAACCATCGAGCATGGTAGAGCAAAAAGAAAGAAAGAAGCCCAAGGAACAAGGCCATCCGGGAGAAGCTGGCTCAAAAACCGCTCGCGGACCAGACACTAGACTGATCCCTTCCCATCTCATCTAGGGACTTCAGGGAGGTGAACAAGAGATAAATCAATTCTGTCCATGTCCATACTCTTTTTGTCAAAGAAAGCCCCAATGGGATTTAAAGGGAGGACAAGGGATCGAAAGAGAAAGAGAGACGGACAGAATGAAGCCATTTGAGCTCTATGGCGTGTGATTTTAATGCGATCTAGGGTTCTGGAGGCTTGAACCTCCAATGTTAGATGGTCTCAAATCAGTTCTAGTCGTTTTAGTTTGGTAGGCATTTCAAGTCAAGAAGTCGCTTTGGTTGGGGCTGATGAATGAAAACAGTTAGGGACCACAACGCCTTGTTAGTGAATAGTGAGCCAGGAATTGGACGGGTTTCATTCTTTTCATTCCTCTTCTCTTCGCTCCACTCAAAGCAAGCTTGTAAGCTAGATCAAGATCCAAGAAGGACGAACGAGTGAGTGAGTGAGTGAGTGCCCTCTACCCAAGTGGCGTGTGGAGGCCACCAGAGAAGCAGCAAGACGAGGATGAGGACGAGGATGCATAAAAGAGGCTTTAGTCAAGATTGAACACGATCAAGCAAAAACCACGTTGGATAAGGAAGGGAAAGAAGAATAAGAAATGGGTCATTCCGAGTAGCCTTTTTTTGGAGTTTCAAGTCAGCTCCTTGGACCCGCCTTTGGGTCGTTTCATCTTTTGCCCTTCTAACCTCGTAATGACGTTGTAGGCGATGAAAATGAGGGAGCAAATGGAACAACATTGCCCTCCCATGATGGCCGCGATGGATGTCTAATCATCTGTGAGTCATTCCCATCATTTGCGGCCGTGAGCTCAGCAAATCTTCCACATTCTGGTTCACTTCCCTCCGCTCCTGTTCCACGGAACCTTTCGTTTGGGGCATTAGCAGGAGGAAAGACGTGGTGGTGGTGGTGGTGGTGGTCGTTGTTGTTGTTGTCGTCCTCGTTGTTGGTCCATTCTCCAGGAGGAGGAAGGTCTCGTCGACCCACCACACAAAACGATGATCTTGGAGACGATGATGCAACTCGGGCATGGATGTGGGATACGGCTTCATCGAGCAAGGGTCTCCGAGATTTAGGACCACCATGGGAACAACTCAATGACGGAGACACAGATCTCTTGCCGACGTGAGGACTATTCCTTCTGCAGCTGCTGCCACTCAATGCCTTGGAAGAAGAACAGTGTCCCCACTGGCTTGTCGGCGAACTTGAATACTCGGGAAGACTGTCATTGAGACATTTTAAAGATCTCCGACTCAGCAGGGAGCCCCACTCTGCCCAGTCATCTTGGAGGACATCGTGAATTCTGTTCTCGTTGCCTCCTGACGTTTGAATGGTGGAAATGGCTCTACGAGGAGGAGGTTGAGGGGGAGGTGTTCGCAATTTGAAGGAACTGGGCGTGTCAATGAAACTCATTCGATGGTTCCTCCCCATCAATGATGATGATGATGGCATCGGGGATGGCATCGGGAGGCCATGGTATAAGATGGCCTCTAATATGAAAGGGGAAGTAGACATTCAATGTTAGGCCCTAACGGCATCCTCGACTGTTCCAATAGTTCATGCACAATGGCTGAAGACAAATAGCTAGCCCTTCAGCAAGTTCTCGTTTCCCAGGGTCAGCTAAGTCAAAGGGACCTAAGACAGAACAATTACTCGTTGCACAAGATCTATTACCCAGATTGGAAACTCACAGATTTGAAGGTCCTTGCGTGGTGTAACCTTGGTTGTCCAGCTAAATTACAAAAGGCGGAGGAGCTCGATACTCGTCTCGGCTGATCATTCCATCGCCCTACCGATCCAGGGATCCATTGCTCGTGTTCTCAAATCCCTCTAGTGGCAATGCAATTTGATCTATCTCATGTCATGTCTATGAGAGAAGAGCGGTTTCATCCGTGGAAGGCCATTGTGGTCTCTCCGAGAGGAGTTCTTCTATCTCTCTCTCTCACAAGTGGGAACCAAGACTCCTCCGACTACTTCGAATACGCTCGGCTCCTCTTCAGTCCAACCATACTTATCTTACTATTACAACTGCTGCTACGGTTCAGAGCTACCATTTCTGCTGCCTGTCTTGTCATCCTCTATAGTACAGAACACAATTTACTATTACTTAGCCAGATGTACATAAACCTAAAGCAGAGGGTGTTTGGAAAGGCCTTCTCTACAGTTGTTGTCCAGAATGGATATGGGAAGATGAGCAAAATGTACGAGAAGAAAGTGATTCGAATAGACTGCATTATCCTATTGCTTTGAGACGAATCGTACCTGAATCCCGATAAGGAAAGACCAATCAAATGGACACCCTTCCATTTCCTCTCCAAATTCAATTTGCCTTGAGCAACGAAAAGGCTTCTGAAGGGCGCTTCTCTCTCTCAGGGTTTAGTCATGCTCGAGGTTTTATTCTGTCAGAAAGAATCTGGATTTGAGGAGCCGTCACTGACTTGTATGTGACATGCGAAAAACTTGATGCTTGCTGCCTCTCCCAGATACTTGCGTCTTGACTTTCCTAATGGAATTTGACTTCACCCTTACTGATGGTGGGCTTGGATAACGTCAAAACTCGAAACACATTTTGCACCAAGGGGAATTGCGACAAATGAAGAGATCTTTTGAAGGCGAAAAAGGGCCCTTCAAGAGAGCAGTAAATGGGTTATGGAACAACTCAGGCCCTCAATTAGGTAATAGAGTCGTCCTCGTCAGCCAACCCTGGTTGGAGCAGTCAAGATCCCATTCGACTGGAAGCGCCACGATTTCTTCTCTTCCTTTCACTTGTCAAGTCGGGCTCCATTCCGTATTGATTTATGAGCAGGGCCGCTCAAGGAAACCAGTTTCGTTGGAATTAGTTCATTATCCTGCAGCCTTTGAATTTTCTTCCCTGCACTTTCTTTAACCGGAACTCTAAATTATGTGCAAAGTAGGGGCGTTTGATGATAACAAAAACACATAAAAGACTCCTCTCTACATCCGCAAAAGTACGAAAAAAGAGTGCATAGTGACCTTTACTTCAACTAAAATTGAAGTCACCACGATGACTATATACTTTCACGAACTCCAGTGGTATTAAGACGCCAATATCAAGCAGAACTTGCCCGACGTCCAAAAACAACAACAACATGGAAATGAAAATGACATTACAAACCAAGAAGAACATTTTGGTTCAGACGAGCTGTCTTACCTAGATTTTCCATCGATCGAGTCAAGAGTGCCTCGAAGGTGTGTAAACTGTAGCTCTCGGCGTCCATGCCCTTTTCCAAAGTGTTTCGAAGATGCTCCTCATAATCCATTAAGAGCTGAGATGTGGGAGAAGCACGCGTGGTGTCATTGCCCTCAAGGTCACTATTCCCATTACTGGACGAAGGGGTGGTGGCAAAGCAATGGGAATCAAAAATGCCGCCGGAATCGGATGGAGGTGACCCGGCGTGATCACGTGGCACACCCTGTTCGTTGAAGTCCAAATACAGGGACCTATTGTTGGGGTTGCGCATAGCACCGTTGCCCCCACGAGTCTTGTAGAACTGATTATTGCCCGTTGATGTCCGGCCAATGTCACGGTAGGTGTTGTTGGCCATGTCAACTGGTTGCGCTTGATTGGTGTTACGACGTACACGGTTTCCGGCCGGTTCTGGCTCGGACATGAACCCCCCTTCCCGGTCACTGTCATATCGTTGGCTAGATTGGACTGGGTGGTAGCCGTTGTTGGGCTGTTTCCCGCTCATCGAGCTCATTCCAGTCTTGCCTCGTCGGCCCCCCTCTGGTGACGTCACTGGCGACTCTGGCGCCGTTTGCACAGGTTTGAGCATGCGCTTCAGGGTGCCGCTATCAAAACGGCTACAATTTCGATCTTCCGGATGGTGCAGCTGATCCGTGCTCTTACTCCTCATTCGGCGCACGTGGTCAGCGCGGGATTGATGAGCACTTCCCATAGAGATACTTGCCCGGTGACCACCGCCAGTTTGTCGGGAGTCGTGATAGTCCACGGATTTGGAATTCATTAGCTCATTGCGTCCCCGCCGATTTCGTGTGGAGTCAAAACCCCCTGGCTGTCTGGGCGTGCCTCGACCCGATTGATCAGCCGAGCGGGATATGTCTCTTTGACTCAAACGAGTCCTGTCAGCCTCTCGAACGCTCCCATAGCCATCTCCTGCTTGATTTGCCATTCGAGATTCGTTTCTCTTGACATTGTCATAGACGGAGCTACTTGAATGAGCCCCCGACACTCGGCTGGCATCAGATACATCATCTCTCGATCCCGATAGGTTTCTTGGCAAGGTTTGAGAGCCTGGAATAGACGTGGAAGTTTTACAATTCAGCACCAGTAAATTGAGCAAAAAAGAAGGATGGAAGAACGAGCAGACTCATATTCCCACTCAATTTTCCGTTCCACAAGACTGCGTCCAAACAAAAGCTTTAACTTTCTTTCCAGAGAGAGAAAAAAAACACACACGAAAATTGGAGAGACCTTCTCGGAAATGGATTGAACATTCCAGCTTTTCTACCGTGATGTTATCTTCAAAAGACCATCTCAACGCATGCTTTGGTAATTTCATTACTTTCATCATGCCCGATAGAACCACCTATCAAATTGTGGTTTTATGACAACCCAACCAAAACCTTGGAACCATGAAAAGTGTAACTTGCGTGAATTGTTCCTGGAGTGAGCGGAAAGTAGAGCTAGATATGCATCAAAACATGCAATGACAAAAACTTTCAATGGAGCTTCAGCTGCCAAGAACAAGGAACATATCACGAAAGGCTCTCAAGGTCATGGGCCAATATGCACATGGGCTTTTCAATGTTAGTTCCATACTTCCATTTGAGAACATATGCAACAATAATTTGGAAACACCACACATCAATTTCATTACCAATCGGAAAACAAAACCACATCAAAAGTAATGTCATAACACAAACGGAAATCAGTAAACAAAGAGACACTCGCTAACAACAACAACAACGGCGCCAAACAATGAGCAAGCACGCAAAACAGAGACCAATAAGGTTCCAAGATCAGGAGAGGGTGAAATGGAATGGAATGAATGAATGAATGCATCAATATATTGGTCGAAGTTCAAAGCTCTTAACTAGGGAACATCAAGAGACGAAGAAGTGGAGGAGGAGATGGATCTTGGGGAAGGAGTAGTAGAAGTAGTACTTGAAGAAGTAGTAGAAGAAGAGGATGAAGAAGAGTGAGAAGCGGATGCAAATGCTTTGAACGTACCCCTGGAGGAAGAAGCGTGCTGGTAACCTTGTAGCACAGCAAACTGCTCCGGGGTCATACAAGTACATTGAGCGGTCCGACTGGCGGAGCGCCCTCTAGTTGGACTACTGGGCGTACTCTGAGTCTCACGCTTACGTCTGGCATCGTGGGAAGATCCATGGGTGTGGTGATGATGCTGGGATGAACTGCCACTTGCGCCACAAGGAGTTACTGCTGGAAAGGGTGGGGACTCTTAACAAGGGACTTGCACAACATTGATCAACGAATCAGGGACGCATTGGTATATTAGTAGCTCTATTCACATTTTGCGCCTTCATTGGGAAACGGGGGAAAAGGAAGGCAGCTGCTACTTTCAACGATCACCAAGGGAAGGTCTGTACTCGGTTATGTGAAATTCCAAAAAATGTTAGCACCCGGCAATCTGTGGGTATTACCTCTCAATCGTGGGTCATTGGATCGACGTCCCGCGAAATGGTCGGCCGAGGTCATGCACGTGCAACGCGGCTCTTCGCCACCGGAAAGGCCTCCACCTCGAGATCTTGAAGGTGAGGCTGGTGTGGAACGAGAGCTGGGTTTGATGTTGTTTCGATTGAGTCGGGCATGGACCCGAGCGGCATCCTGAAAAGAAAAGACATATAGTGCTGCATTCAGTTGGTAAGTTCTCATTCTTCAAAGGCCAAACACGAAGAAGGTCAAGAAATCTGCCATTTGAATTCCACTCCCGTTCGCTACTTGTGGAACAACCTTCAGCTGGATGGATCCTAATGACGTGTTCCCATGCAATATTTATATTCGATCTGCTGTGTCAGTTGATCGTAGATTAGTTGTGAAGACAAAGGCCACAACTTCTTGCGCTTTTTTTATCGGCCGTCGAAGTCCTGATGTGACAAAAGCTTTCGACGGAGGTTCCAATATGAAGTCATCTTTGGGTTCCACTTGTTCTTGGCATCCAATGCATTATGCTCATCTATGACACCCGTTCCTCAGTCGATAAAACTAGCAAGCTGGCAAGGATAAGGCATGGACAAACCTAACCAAAAGAGGGGTAGAAGACGAAGAAAACCTTCTCTAAGTCTTTCAGTCAGTCAGTCAGTCAGTCAGCCTTTCGACGTTTCTCGCTGGTGGTCTTTAGACGTTGTTGGCCTAGGGCAGTTTAGCTGTGGGCAAGTTCTTCCCTGTGATCAACATCCACCAAGGATTCGTCGTTCGTTCGTTCGTTCGTTCCATCCATCCATCGAGTACGGGGAACATGCTCAGTATTCAAGCTCAGTATTGAGGAAAACCTTGCCACTTGCCACCAAAATCAGGAAAAGACGAGACTGATCCGAAAACCCGAAGATGGACAAGAGGGTGGTGGTGCTGGTTGGTGGAGCCTCAGAGTTGAACCAAGGATACTACCTCATAAGAAGACCTTGTCCATACTACAGGGATCGGCAGCATACGGTGAATATGACGGCTACGATTGAGGGTAAACGAACGATGGAACGAGAAAGAAGGGAAAGAGAAAGCGAGCAAATTCTCACTTGGCCAAAGCAAACACTTCTTGCCTTCATCGACCGAAAAGAGACTTATTCTACCGAGTGGAAGAGCATATTCGGACCAGGCGTACGTACCCAACCTATCGAAAGCAGTCATTTACGTGGATGGAAGTAGGTCCGTACATTGCTCGGAGCAAGATGTTGTTCCAGTCGGGATAAGCAAGTCAACAGTCACATTTTGATGGATGGTGAAGCCGCCAAAAGGGACCTCAAACCTAGTAATCGTTGCTTGCTGAGATTGATTTAAGTTAAAAGAATTTTAAAAGCAGAAAAAAGACATACTGGTAGTTAGCATGTTTTTTGACACCGATCAGAAACGTCTTTGGCAAGCTGAAATTGTTCCTTATCTTATTTTTATCAATATAATGGAAGTAGTTCTATAGAAATTGTTATTAAAAATGTCCACAAGGCGTCCAAAGCGCAAGTTTTGGAATGAGTTCCGCTTCACTAAATCATAAGAAACTTTTTGACAGCTTCCAAAAGCAAGGCATTTGTAGTCTTTCCCATTCAGGAAGCATTCTCTTCAAGACGGAAGCCATAATATTCGACCTCTGTTGCCACCAAAATATTCTGCCGAATTAGATTTGCAGCAAAAATTGAAAGACAGTTCCAAAATAGGAATCTAGAGAAACATACACATTCTTTTTTGCTAAAAGGCTTGTTCTATTTGTTGCCCATTCAGCACTTTAGATAGGGTTGGATCATCTTTTAATCACTTTTCCTTATCAACCCACTAATCAAGGGTTCTGCCGACTCTTGGTAAATTAAATTTGATATAGAGTTAAAACTATAAATTCATATTATGATTGATTTGCTTTACAAGGAATTACTTGTAGCAGTAGTAAAAGTCAGCACACCAATACGGAGTAAAAAAATGCTAGAAATAGAAATGGATAGAACAGACTCAAAAGGTACTAAAACTTCGGTCATAAAAGGGACTAACCGAAACCAAAACCAAGAATCAGAGCGTGGATTGAAACCTTGCTTGTTTTAAAAACATATTTTTAAGGACCTTTTGGAGATTGCCCTTTTGGTGTGAAGTTTCTGTCGTCTTCTTCAAACTTTAATACTTTTTGACACTTCTAAATTTCAAATACAAATTTAGCAATTACTTAAAATTGATGCTTTCTCCTTTAAAATGGCTTAAAATTACTTTCAAGGTCGTCGTACATTAGTAAAGAACCATGCGGGTCAATTTTATACATTGTCAACGAAGATCAAAACATCGGATGCAAACTTAATCTTTCCATCACTACTTGTACCCATTCTGTTCCCATTAGTTTCTTTTAAACCCATACCTCAGCATCTCCATCTTCACAATCCATGTAGTAAATCCCAGCTTGAAGAACTACATTATCATCATCCAAGCACCACGTCTTATCAAATCGTGCCCAAATCCCCGGGTTCATGACTGGGCATCACACAGCACTGAATTGCCTTTCTTATAGTGTGGCCTGGTTCACACCAACCTTCTTAAAAGGCTTTTTCTTCCCAATAGAGGCTGAATGGACGATTAAAAGATGCAAAACAACTTCCAAAGAAAGGTTGTTTACCAAAATTTGAGGTCAAACCCGCTGGGCACATGGCACAACAGGGTCCATTAATCTCAGATTTCGAGGATCTCGGTTGGGTCGATCTTGGTTTCCAATCATCTCAACCAGAGAAAGAGAGGAGAAACCTTGGAATGATTGACTAGCATGCTTGGGTCAGCAACAAAGAAAGACCAACCACGAGCCAATCCCAACCCGAGCAAGGTCAACAATTCGGAAGGAACGAAATCCCTTGAGCCAACAAGGAATTAGGACGACTATCACTTGACACGAACACCACCAAAAGTCATGAACTAGCGTTCATCCGACGGCCATCACAAAATCACCGTGTCGTTCACGTTTATTCCTCCAATACTTCTCGTTTTACTAGAGGGGACTTGAGCTCGGAAATGGAGAGCGTTATTCAATATTTTGGAACCCACAACACCGCCATGATATTTCACTGCAAGATCCAGATTCTCACGAAGTCATTAGAAAAACAGAGAGGAACACGATATTATGCGATTCTGACCAACGTCATTTTGGCCTTGTTTTGAAAGGCCGGAATATGCATCTGACTTTCTCCTGAACTGAGTCTTTGCCTGCTACGGAATGAAGTTCGAGGACAAGCTGACAAGCCCAAAATGTCCCATGAATCGATGCACTTGCCAAGGAATAGTTAATAAAGCCATCTTGAGCAGCCCAACCTTGGGGTTCACTAATCCGGGGGGAGGGAATGACGGATTGTTGATGAATTGGAAAAACAATGATATAAAATAACCTCGAACAACGCTCTTGACCTACTTTCTTGTCGCATCAGTCGTAGTAAGAGTCTGAAGGTAAGGATCCTTAATTGGAGTTATGCTCGTTGTTCCAGGAGTAGTAGTTGTGTTTTGTGTAGAAGATTCAAATCAAGGCAAGACGTTTTGGCACCCAAAACAAAGGATGATGCCAACAGGAGTTTTGATTTCCCGCTCGAGTTGAGTAGCAACAACGAGGATTTTCGGACATTAATCTCGAGATTTATGAGACGACGGGTCTTCGTTGATGATCCTTCTAAGAACTGGCAACGGGAGGAACAACATCCCTTTTTTGCTAAATAAATCTAGTTGGAACAAGAAAAACAACGCGTCTCCGTCGAAAAAGAAGCGATGACTGATCGAGTTCACGCACGGATTTATAACACCAAATAGATGTTTGAAGATATTGCGAGGTCATCCAACCATTTTTGCTTCTTAGATTTCAGTTCTCTATTCAAAGGCTGGATAATGAAACAATTTAAGATGTTTTACTTCGAACTATTGCATGTATCCAATGACCCAATTGGAGTAACAGGTGTGCTAAGATCTATTTTCAAAGTACACCTCAAAGTATCTTTACGTGTTGGACGAAGGCCAATACTTGGAAATGTTTTTCTAAGGGTCAAGTCTACTTTAGTGCTTGGAAGAGATCCTTAATGAGCTTTCAGGGAAACTAAATCGGTTGCTTCACTTCTATTGACATTTGTTGCGGATTTTTCAACTGAAACGCGCTAATTTTAGTCACCCGGATCCTCTTGAACGTTTCGTACAACTACAGGGTTCGGCGTATTTACTCGCCCACGATTTTAATCGTGAATTACAGCCGTTTACAATTTAAAATTCATTTGAAATTTTCTCTTGGCTTTTCTTACAAATTGAAACCTCGACTGAAGACACCAAAAATCACTTTTAAGCTGAACATTATTTGTTTAAAAAATATCAAACCCATGGTGTTTTGAAGGTTTCAAGGAACATATTCTTATGTTTGTGACGAACATAATTCAAGCCGTTGGATCCCAAATGTTTGGATGAGCTTGTTAATCGTAATCAAGGAATTTCTTGACTGACATTCATTTTATTTGTTTTTCAACCTATACGCAATATTAGGTCCACCCCTGTATTTGCATATTCTTCTTAAAATTGGTAGCTAAAGGTCAGGAAGTTTTGAAGAGGTAGTCGACTGATTTCTAATGTATTGACCTAAATAAGCACTTCTTTTGGGCTTTCGCGAATCAGAAAGTCAGGGTGTCAGAAACAAAACCATATGGACAATCAATAGAACAATAAAAGACCATCTATCTTTTAGTTTGTTGTGGCATCTACTTTTCTACATTGAACCAGAAAATGAAACTATTTCTTCCTCAATTACTTTGTGGGATTTTGTAACTGAAGCATGGTGAAAAACGATAAAAAGGGTTTTTTTTGGAAATCGATTAGTGACTAATACTTGACGAATAGTCAAAGTATTTTTAGTTTAAGTGGATTTGTCATAATGCAGCAAAAGGTTATTAATAGAATACTACTCCCAAATCAATATTTTCCTTTTGAAATAGGCTAAGTTAACACTTTATCATGTTTTAGAATGCATTTATTCATGACAGAACATATGCATGCCTTAAGTGGCTTGGGTTCTTGAATTTCAATCTATTTTCGACATCTATTCTATTTTGAAGCCAAACAAGTTTACTTAATTTTTCTTGTAGTCTTTTTCAAATGATTACCTTTTTAAGACCCTGACTATTATTATGACAATAAGCGAATCAGATCAAGATTATACATCCAAGCCGATCTGGCATTGATCGATTTGGTTTGACCATAAAGTCACCAAGCAGCAATTGATGCAAGGTCAAGAAATATCCAACAGATCCTTAATAAATATCAAGGCAAAGGAAGATTTCAACAAATCATATTCGCCCTTTCCCACGATAATGCAAGTGACACGGCATTTTCAAATCCAACGTTATCTATCACAAGTTCCTAGCCCATTTTTGGAATCGTAACTTCAGTACATAAATCCAGCCTGACCCTGCAAGTTGGTCAAGGTAAGTAGAAAGTACCATTTTGGTCCAACAGCACAATGGAATAAATGAGAAGGCCCCCCCTGATTGATGGATCATTCACTTACGCAGCACTCTCGGAACTGTTTGGCATCGATGGGTGAGGTGAAGTTCAATCCCCAAGTATCGTTGGTGGCTGGGTCCTTCCAGTAGACAAAGCACTCTGAGGCTTGACCAATGCGGGTTCCTGAGACGACAAGGGTAGAAAAGAGAGCAGGAAATTAGCCTTGGGTCCAAGCTAGTGTTGCAGTTTCAGATCTGATCATTGAAAGGGCCGTCACTAGCCAGTCAAGCCACTGAAGGTCGCTTCTACGCTACACCATCAGTGTACAACTATACATCCCTGTACTCTAAAGAGTGAAAGAGGATCGCCGACACACTTGGGGCATTTCTGAGATCCATTGATCGGCCTTATGAACGACCCTTAGCATGTTCAGCAAAGCGTGCTGAGCTTAATGAGTTTTGTCTTCTTTTAAGTGATAGCCAAGAACCTCTGAATTCTCTGGCCGACGAGGCTACCTATGATAACATATGATTTCCAAAGAAAATAAATAACGTGAGTCTTTTTGCAAATGAGATTTTCCTTTTGTTAAGTAGACTATGAATTTTTAAACTCAATTGAACATCAGTGTGAAAAGCCATACCTTTTCAAAACCATTTCTTAAAAAGAGCATTCTATGAACAAGGTTAGACGTTTAGGGAAAAATAACATAACAGGGCTAGCTCATTCATTCTGTGTAGGGTTATGTAGCAAGCTTTGAGAGACCAAAACTTTTGACTTATTATTTTGGTTGAGTTGAAAAGTGAAATGCGTACTCTGCCTGACCAGGGAAACCTTTTTGTTTTTCTTTGTTATCCTATAAATCCAAAGTTGTAAATTTTCTATTACATAAATTGCAACTTTCCAGAAATTTGACTAAAATCACAATAACCCAGTAATCCAATGAAAAAGTCGCAATTATTTTCTCACAAAAGATTATTAGGAACCGCACCGAATCATCTACGACTATTTTAAAGTTTCTACCTTCATTCAGTAAATAGTGACCATGCCCAAATTCATGTCCAATCCTCTAGTTAAATGTATCCTTGGACCAACATGTGCAAGATATCCTTAAATTTCAGCACAATAACTCCCTTAATAAAATCATAATCTTTTACAATAGCACTGTCGTCCAGAGAATCTCAGTGGTTCTTCTGAAAACCTTCTCCAAAATACCCATCCGTACCTGGTTGGATCAGTCTGACATCCAGGATCTTTTCCACTTGAGAGTTGTAGGCCGTGACATGGAAGACGACTTGCTGTTGTTGAATTGCTGATGTCTGACTACTTTGAGAGTCTGGCTGTCCGTTATTATTGTTATTGCCACCCCCACCATTCAGGCCTGCCTGTGTGGTTTGGGCGGTGGCCACAGCACCCCCGGCATTTGGAACACAGGTGATGTTGACTGGCACCAGATCCTCACTGACCTGTGACCATTTCACGGATCCCGAACTGGATGTGGTCACGTGGAACACTTCTGCCCAGAGCCTGCAAATGGGAATAGCGCTGAAAGAGAGAGTCCAAGGAACAAGATAAAAGAAAATTAGGAGCAATCTACGTATGATGAGTAAGCCAAAGTCGTTTGGGGGATCGTGGAACATGACAAAGAAGGAAGAGCAAAGAGTAAAGAAAGACAAACTCAAACGAGGTAAGTACATTTTCTCAAAGTGGAGCAATGGTCCAGCCATGATCCTTGTCGAAAACAACAAAGCGTGTGTGTGAATACAGAAGTAATAATGTACAGACATGTCTTTATCCAAGTTGGCGAGTAGATCACCGGAGCAAACACTGTTTGTAAAACTTGAAAGAGGATAAGGAGAATAATTGTGAAACGATTTAGCAAATGAACCAGAGAAAGAGAGCGAGAAAGAGAGCAAGAGAGAGAGAGAGAGAGAGTTACGGTATTTAACATTGGTTGTTCCAAATCTACTGAAACTGGATGGATCTAACATTGAGTTCTGGTTTGAGTCCATATGAGTCGTTCGGCCTTGACCCGAAAAAAACGCCAGAAAAATCGGAATTCAGGGGAACACACATTGACCCTATGGGTTTTCAATGAAGATTCAACCCTGTTTACGTAATTAATAATTAACTAATGATAAATAAACGAGGTGGAACAAATCAAAAGATCTGGACCAGATTCTCTTGTTGTTTGGGTAGTAGTGAAAACAGCACTTTGGAACAAATTCAGTACAATGTGCCAAGATAATCCAATGTCACAGGACGACAACTTTGAACTTTCTAACTACTTGAATTTAAATAAAGTACTATAGAGATGATAAAAGGGATTAATAGTAATTATGATGATAATAGCAACAACAGTAATGATAGAAGACTCCGTTTAGGGGAGAAAATGAAAGTATGAAAGTATGAAGGAACTCTAAGAAAAATTTGGTTGATCTTTTCTCCTTAAATACCTGATGGCACGGAGTGGCATTTGAAAAGAGAGAGGCACACTCATTGACTGACTTTTTCAAGTATTACAGTATTTTCATTCAATGGGAACAAAAATATAGTCTCTAACGTAGCACAAAGGACCATTGCTTTGGAGTTGTGTCACGAAATTATTCGCGTCAGCCCGCTATGAACAAGTTCATGAATCTTATTTAAGTTTTACTTAAATGATGATAAATCTTCAAAAAATAAAGCCGCCGTACAAACATATATTTAATGGATTGAAAGTGCAGAAACGGAAAATTGTTTACCATCTTGGAGAAAGTTTACCTGGCTATTTGTGATGAGTTAGTGAGAATTTGCGTTAGAACGAAATTGTTGCCAAATTAATGTGAGCTCACATTGTTTTGAACCATTTTCAAAAAAATACCAAGATGGCAAAGAATAAGTTAGTTTTTTGCACATGAATATTAAGGTATGTTTTATAATAAATAAACTTTCATCATTTTTGTCTATTTTCAATAAAATGATACCTTTTTTTAAACTATGACAAAAAAGAATACTAGCAAGTTGGCGACCAACTCTGTGGCCCAATTTTGTTAAAAAACTACAATGAGCTTAACCTTTTGGCTTTGGGGTCATTTACAGACTTCTAGGGCCAGCAACTCCATTTTTTTTGTTGGGGTTGGCGAAACTGTGAATACTAGTGGGTCAGGGTGCCTTTGTGGCAACTTCGAAAACGTTGCAATAGTAACTAGACTGTAAAGTTTAGGTACAAATGGGAAAATAGATAGTGAGCAGCGGATGATAACAACATTTTAGGCCCTTTCCAAAAAAAAAACACTTTTGTTACAAGCATTTCACAGGAATATGGGAGGTTTGTATGTGACATTGAAAGCCATAAATTATTTGGGGAGAAAGGGTTGCCCCAAACATCTGTCTTTGATTATTGTTTAAAATAGACAAGAACATGTCGGCTTTTGATTTTTTCATCATCAGGGCATTTTTTTGCGAAGGAAAAAGTATTCTCTAAATCTTATGCTTAATTATGCCGATCAAGCGCGTTGTTTAATGTTCATTGAATATGCCATAGTTTAAAAGACTGTTATGGTAATTGAACGTGTCAAATCCTTCCCCAATCAAGGATATTGCAAGCGTTTCAAGAAAAGGAAGAGTGATCCTCACCTAAGGAGCTGCCCTTCAGCCCGACGACTCCCGCCTCTGGACGGGAGTTGACTATTGTTGGCTTGTTGTGGATGTTGTGCCCAGGGTTCGGCATTGGCATCAAAACGGTAGCCTTTGATTTTGAGAGGACCACACGAGCAAGACAGTTTATTGCCCATCTTCTTGAGCAAACCTTTGAATGGAGCGTTTTTAGAGTTGATCAGCCGGGTTCCAATTTTATTCCGAGCGTCATGGCCACACCTAAAACGGACCAACGGACTTTGATCATCGATGTTAGAGCAAAGGACACTAGATTGGTTCAAGGTCAAGTCACCTCTTGACCTTACATCAAGATAAGTAATGAGTGCAGTGCAAGCAGAAAAGAATATTATCATAGATAAAACGGCATGATTTCTTCTTGTTCAAACGAATAAATCACTGTCGTTCAGTCCATAGAGAAAACATGCACGAAACACAGTAGAGGGTACATTTTGCAATGCATTTTAGTTCTGAGAAATGTGGGAACTGGCCTTCTCGGAATGGCAAAAGATCCTGCCACTGCATCAGATTCATCCGTCATCGGTATCTTTAGCATGGCAAAAAATGTTTTTGAAAATGTGTTTAGAGATTAAATACCAATGAACTGTAACGCCGATACAAAATCACACAAGAACGGCTTTTTGAAGGTCTTGATAAATTCGAGTTGCTAATAAAAATGAACTTTAAAAAAGCAATATGAGTGAGCTGAGTAACAGTTGCAATGGTAAAAGTAGAGTAGTATCAGCAATATTGCATTCACAATCTTAAAACGGGCAAGCACAGACACAAAAAGCAATGGAACAAAAAAAAAGGCATAAACAAAAGTAGGCAGAAGAAAGTACGAAGCTGAAGTAGAAGTAGCATTGCATGGTCCAAAATTTGTTGGAATGTATTTCAGTAGTAGAAGTCGTATTGGCAATAGCAGTACGCAGTGGTATCAATGGTGGTAGGAGAAGGAGTTGTGAAGGCACGAGCAACAGCAGCGATAATAATAAGCAAGCAATTTATGGATCTGACATGCATAGCAAAATTTAAGATAATCCCTGGTAGAGCGCCCTACTTGTGATGGTAGTGATGTGGAAAGGACTGGTCCATGATACTCTGCCCAATTGGCTGGGGTTTCCTCGTGGATACACCAAGAGCCTTGTCCTCGCCAATGGATTGGCGATGTCGCAACACTGCATCAGCAGCTGAGTTGCTCATTTGCATATTGTTCGAGCCAGCCGTGCCTGCCGGAGCCATTGTGACTGAGGCTTGTCTCATTGTTGTCTGTCCGTCGATGGGAGGGTTAAAAGCCTCTTGGGCTTTGCGACGAGAGGCAATCAAGGCCCGGAGGTCATCACCCGAATCTAACACTGACCCAGTGGATCCCCGCCGGTTCTGAGACGTGGAATCGACGCTTGTTTGGGTTTGAATTTTGGCGCCCGGTTTGACCAGAGATGGCGTTCTTCGGAGGGAAACAGAAGCTGAAGCTGCAGGGGTTGCAGAGGTGTGTCTGTGAGTAGGGGGGTTGGAATGTTTGTTGGCCAAGTTGCCAGAACCGGGGCCCTGTCGTTGTAATACTGAATCGGATTTGGAATGCTCCTGATCACTTTGAATACTATTTGGCTGGGAGGGGCTAACGACTCCCGTGGATTTGGAAGGGTTCAATTGAGCTCTTCGACTAGGTTTGGCACTTTGATGCGGCTGGTTGGAGTTCGAGGCAGACTGTTTAGTCCATTTTGAGGCTCCTAACACTTGCGATCCAGGTGGGATATCGTTGAATATGACTGATGACCCTTGGTTGTCGCTGGATGCTGATGAATCTCGTTGTCGAGATGAAGGCTGATTCGGGACTATGGTTGAGTTGGATCTCCGAGATGTGGTGGCCAAGCTATGGGCACGTCGTCCGCTCTTGAACCGCAAAGGGTTCGCTTTAGAGCCCGAACTATCTACCAAGTCTTTGAAGACGACGGAAGTGCGCCGGGTGCTTCGGCCACGGGGTTGATCCGGTTGATTGCGCTCAATAGGGTATGACACTTTATTTTGAGGATTCAACTCCGGCTGAGATGTGCGTTCAGGGGCAACTATCGTTTGAGCAGGGCCAGAGATGTTCCTTTGATGTCATTGGGGCACATTCAATGATTGTGCTCGGCCCACTTGGGGAGGTCGAGTCCGTTGGAGAGGAATCCGTGAGGAAGGATCATGGACATTGGTTGTTTGGGAGGGAAGCGGATCATTTGTTCGCTTGCGAGAAAGAGACCTTTGCCTGAAAATGTGCATGTAAAACAATCGCTGTTTTTTTCCCTGGGAATCATAATTAAGACAAAGACATGGAACACACAAAGCCCTCCGCATATCGCGGGAGCTAGCAAGTGTATGTATTAAGGCTATGTACATATCTCCGAACAAGTTATAAACATGACACAAAAATGGCAACCCAAGGAGGAAAATGGACAAGAAAGATGTGTTTTGTCTACGGATTGCCTTCGACACTTTTTGACTTTCTACACCTCCATTCCAACCGCTTTAGAAGTCAAAATTGATCAACTCTGAGGGACATGAGTTCAAAAGTTAATCCCATCACTTTTTTTCCGATAGTCGTGCTGGCGCCAACCAAAACATACCTCGGTCCAGCCAACTAATCGGCTTAGTGTGACCAAACCTGTCGCATCTTCCTCAGCACATCACGCAAGGCTCATGAGACTGAAGTAAATTCGAGGTCTAATGCTCAGTAAAACATGTCTCGTTAAGTTTCTCACGCATCACAAGACTTGTGAGACCCACTCACTCGACTGAAAGTAGATATTTATAGATCACCCATGATGCAAATCTCCGTGTCTCTTTTTAGGTTCCCTCATTTTCGATCTCCTCTTACTCTCTCTCTCTCACACACACACACACTCTTTCTCTTAATCCAAAACAGATGCTGCGCTCTTAGTTGCGAGCACGGTCTCTTGGGAAGGAGATCCTAATCCATTAAAAGAAAATATCTCCTCAGGGTCACCCATTCTCCAGTACCTTTATCCAGAAGGGTGATTGATCCCGTGTGGAAGTGGCCTTCCACTAATGCTAGCAAAATTTGACAAACGGTCTGGTTTCTCTATTGTCGGCGGACCGATCGAGCTCACTCAACCCATCGAAAGGGTGGTTGTTGGCTGCCATTTCGTGGCCGACGAGGAATGGAATTTTTCAATATTTTCCTCTGATCCGACTCCCGACCACATTGAATGGCGTACTTTTTTCCCAATATTACCCCTGCTGCAACCATTTCCAGTCCCATCGCTCGTTTTTGTTGCAGAGGGAAGCTATCGATTTTCCCAGATCTTTCCACCTCCTTCACTCAAACTGCTCCATAATGGACCACAAGGAGGCAAGTGGAAGGACGAGGTCAAATCCAGTTAAACAAGACAGTTCCCAGAATGCCATGGCCACAAGGTGGACTTTAGAAATTTGAGTAATTGCAAAATGAGACATGCCAAAAAAGTATGCGGCCACTTCTTTTTGGCAGTTTTCATACGAGATTGCAGTCCAAGGACCCTTTCAATGGGTTCATGAAAAATCTTAGTAGTACTACCCAATCGTGGGAGTGTCCTCGTATTTATTATTGACGTTCACTAATGATGGTTTCAGCAACCAATTGAGGGTGTACATCATGAATGATTCAAGACTCACTAATGAGATCAAGGAGTCTTGCTCCATAAAATGCAGTCTCTTTGATGAAACAACAAACATAAATATTCAGGTGCAATATTTGCTTTTATTACGTCAAAACGTGAGAAGCCTCTCTCTCATTTCGTTTCATCACCAAACGCTTTTGGAGCCAATCAATCAAAACAATAGCCGTGAAACTTTTTGTCACTGTGGAATTTGAGTTCGTTCTGGCCTTGGAATAATGTTCCTTTTTTCTCTTTTTTTTATTGTTAGGTCTCGTTTTGTAATCTGCCAGTAAACTTTTGCGATAGTTCCCTTTGGTCCAAAGCAGCCCATAAAGTGGGCCAATTGCTTGGATTTGCACAAACTCTCTAAGCGCCCATCCAATCCTTGGTCAAATGAACCCTTTTTACGGGTGTGAAGGTCCTACTACGTACGAAGTAAGAAAGCACTGCCCAAGCTGAGAACTGGAAAGTCAAACGTTATGTCATGGGTAATCAAACAACTATTTGCTCCCATATTCCAAGTCAAGCCCAAAGAGTTCCAAAGACCTCTGATAGAATGTCGGGATCCGTTTCGTTCCCACCGCTGCTGCATGTATACAGTACATACATAACTTGAGTTTGGTTCGTCTCGATCGAGTGGAAATGGAAGCGAGTTCATTGATTGAGTAGTCCTGGTTGGTTCCCTCACGTCAAGATCTCATTCATCACCGCGAACAAGTCGATATATTGAGCAGACGAGAGTACGACTGTACCGCCACTGCCACCCAACCAGACCTCAAATTAATGAATACAATTGACTTTGCCATGAAATCAAGCTTGAATGACGAGTCCATCAACACACCATAGCTGGTGCAATCAAGAAGCGATTCATGTGATATTGGTACAATCCATTCCAAGACAGGCTCTATTATTTACTATTGCTTTGAGGCAAGAGCTCAGTGGAGCCTCGAGCTTCGACTGCGTGGTCCCTAGATATGCATACAAGATTACTACGTAGTGTACTTTGTATGGAATCCATAGAATTTTATTTGCCCCACTGAAGAGACTTTGATCTTGGTGCTCTTGGTGAACTTGTTGCTAGACATTCGAAGGCCAGAACCGGATTGGCCTGGCCAGAGAGGTCTTTACAGATGGTATCATGAAATATTCATATGCTTCTCGACCAGGAAGTGGCAGTTTGGCGGAATACAAAAGGAGGTGGGATGTCTGTTCCACCAAGTTCCAAATGATGGCACACAATTGTTGTTCCAACACCCGTTTCCGTCCGTGCTCTTGGGACCCCGTTTTCCAAGAGAAAAGGCGCCATTTGTCTCATTTGATCTTGAAAAATGAAGAAACCTTTGCGGAATGTTTGCAGACTTTAACATTAACTTCTGAACTGTGTACTTAAAGGGAGCTTTAGATCTAGCCATTCAAAACCCAAGTATTTGAAAGTCTCTCTTTCCACTATGTGGACGAAAGTGTGTGAGAAAGAGGGAACGTTTGAAGGTGTGTGTGTGGATAATGTTGTGTCAACATACAATTTCTGGTGGCTTGTCCATGAAAACTGACACTCCACAGGTGTGAAATATTTTCCTCGCAACTCCCAAGACTATTCAATATATCCTCCCTCCACAATAACATCCGTATCAAAGAGAGCTCGGGAACAAAATAATGAAACTTTGAAGAGGACGACGAGTGAAATACTAGTCTCCAACCTTACGTTCTCAGGGTTTCGAATCATAATAATAAAAAGCCCTCCTCCCGATGTGTTTTGTCGAGTTTCAAGAAGCATTCCGTCACATTTCAGAATGATGAAAAAAGGGTCGGATGACCTAGATTTGGACATTTATTTGCTTCAACCCCTGCAGGCATGGAAAGGGGAATGGAAATGGACCACAACACAATTTTTCAAAGGTTTCCCTGGGATTACGGGAAGCATCTTTCCCTGACAGGTCGTTGTGGGTGTTCTCGTGGCGTAAAGCATGTGTAGTAATCTCGGTTGGGTGCCCCATAGTTTCATACCCCCTCGTGGTGTTATTATCGTGGTACACTGGGCCCTACTCAAAGTGGATTGACTTGTTCGTACTCTCACTTTAGCTCGCACCTCTCCGTGAAAAGTGAGTGAGTGAGTGGGGAATTACTACTTCCCAGAAACACATGATTATCCAACCTAACTTTACGTTCCACGCCATCAGTGCTTGTTGCAGTCTTGCACTCACTTCTATACAAGTATTTGAGAGTTCCCTTCCTGACTGACT
Source organism: Tigriopus japonicus (assembly GCA_010645155.1). Classification (NCBI taxonomy): domain Eukaryota; kingdom Metazoa; phylum Arthropoda; class Copepoda; order Harpacticoida; family Harpacticidae; genus Tigriopus; species Tigriopus japonicus. The sequence goes on along the minus strand of JAAGOF010000300.1, from coordinate 1,296,563 downwards.
GTCCTTTGGACAACGGCGAACCTAGCTCTACACGACCATCAGGAGGCAAAATGATCCATTATTCTGGTCCACAATTATGTGTTCCATCAAATGATAAAACAGCCTCCCAGAACATTCGGTATCATTGAGGGGGAATGGAGTTCCCCGTTGGTCGGTGGATTTCAATTGCACATGACGCCTTGGGTTGCCTTTTTATGTCAAAGTCAAGGGCGGTCTAAGAAAACCAGTTAATTTTGTTAAGGCCTACCGAGCAAAATCATGCGATTCCTGATGCTGCTGCTGTTGTTGTTGCTGCTGCTGGTAGTTGTGATTGTGTTGAAGATGTCTTGGGTGGTGGTGATGGTGGTGATGATGGGAGTTGCTGTTATGGGGCTGACCTTCCTGATATTCACTGAAGGCTCTGGTGTACAGACCACTGCCACCATTTCTCAGCTGGTTGTGCTGAAAGTGCTGAATTTTGCTAGCTTCCAGGTCACTCAACACAAGACTTGAGCCCTGATCACTCAGCTGCCGTTGGTGATTGAGCGATTGGGAGTTGCCTGATCCCGGTGACACTGAACTGGGCAAGCTTCCACTGGTCAAACCAGTGGGGAGATTGTAGTGGGCAATGGTGAATCAAATTGGGGAGAATTAATACCACTAATCTTATCACTTGTCGGGTAATTGAAATCTTGAATCACACCCGTCTATCGTCGTGCTCGTCTTGGACTTGCTGGTTGGCCAAATGAGCGAGTCCAAGGCCAGGAAGAGGAAGGTAGCCAATCTCAATTTACTTCCTAGGATGATGCTCCTAGGCACAACAATCACACTCAATTAGGCAGGGCCACCAATGAAAGGTAGGATGGGGGGAAGAAGGGACGAGAAACTGAACAGACCAAGATAAAAAGAGAAAGAGAGCGACGAGACCAACGGAGTCAGCGGAGAAGAAGAAAACGCAGGAGGAGTTGGGCCTTGGCCATTCACTTGGGGCCCGATCAGGTCGTGGAAGATCTTCTTTGAGCACCAAATTCGGATTTCGACTTGTTCAGAGGGGTCTCGAAGGGTAGCACACCCTGTTTCGTACACCTTTTTATCCCGGAATCTCTCCAAAGAAGCACCTAGTTGCCGTCGAATACCCACTCTCCCCAAGACACAAGAGAGAAGAAGTTTCAGAAGAAGAAGAAGCTGTAGTTGTAGTAGTAGTGGTACTGGTAGCAACAGCATAAAGGCTCAAAAAGGCTCCTCCTTAGGTTCATATCCAACAACTAGCACATGAAGCAAAGGCAGAAGAACACGAAGACGAAGGAGGAGCAGTAGCACTGCCAGCAGCCAAACGACCAACACCAACTGCAGTCCGACGAGTAGATTTCGTTCGTTTCGTATGTAGCAAATGTGCCAGGGACAACCGTGCTACTACGCTACCTACAGTAGTCTATGGAGAGATGGATGGAAGTGAGTCAGCAGCCGAAAGGCCTCTCTTCCTTGGACCAAAAGCAAGCAGAGGAACACGAGGAGAACGAACGAGGACTACTGTTTGGCTCTCAATTCTCCAGAGAACATCGACGAAGACGACAGCGACATTAATGCCCAAGAGCTGCTTTCGACGCCGATCATGGGGTTGGAAGTGAACGCCAATGGCAAAGAGAAGAAGAGAGGAAACGAGCCAGGATAGTGAGGAGAAAAAAAGGAGCCTCCAAACCGATGTTGGAGGCCGCCAACGCCGCCCTCTTTCGGTGCTCGCTTCACTCACGTCGTCTTCATCCTCGTTTTCGAGTGTTCAGGGCGCCAATGAATACGACAACGAGGACGCCAAGAACGAACGGGAAGGCTGCCCTCCTCCAATGTTTCTTGGCCTTGTCGGCGTCCGTCCAATCTGCACGAATAACTCGTACAGAGAGGGATGCTAAAGGAGCAACACTTTGATCATCAAGCAGAGAAGTCAAGCTCTAAAGCTGCGCCAACACTCCACTTCCTTTGCAAGGTACCGAGAGAGACAGAGAGAGGCTGAGGGATAGAGGATGGCCAAGAGCGAAAAGAAAGAAACACGAGGGAGAGAAGATCCTCCAAACTCGGCTTCGTCTTCAACAGCCTTGGATGGGAAAAGAGAGAGAGAGGAGAGGAACGGCCACAGCTAGGACAAAAGTTAGAACAAGAGAAGGAACTCCTACCACCACCACCACAACAACAACAACTACGTACTACTCCTAGTCTGAGCTCTCTTTCTCTCGGGGCCTTGTCCAAGTCTCGGCGACGCCCTCTTCTCGCTCATGCATTCGCCCATTCCTCGACGACCTTCACTCGTACTGTTCCACTCATGATGAGAAAGAGAGAGAGAGAGGGGAGATGCAAAGGATGTTGGGAGGACAGAGCCCAAAGTACCCGTTCCCGGTCTTTACATGTCATTCAAGAGTTGCAGGAGTGCTGCCTGGGGCTTGGCCTTCTATCGTCGCCGTCCTTCCAAATACTTTCTTTTCCCCCGGCATGATGAGGAGGCTACAGTGCCGAGGATGGAGGTGGGCTTGAACTTCTTCCTCAATGGATGAAGATTTTGCTCACGCAGCTCCTCTCGGTGGCCTTCGTTCCAATTTGGTCTCCTTTTCTCAGAGCGGGGAGGATAAAGGGCACAAACCCAAGCGAGAGCTTAGAAAACAAGCCTGAGAGCGAGAAAGAGAGGCTACTTCCAAGTTCCATGGTTCAGACTTGAGATTCATTTTCCATCCCAATTCCGAGGAGTCCAACGAGAGGAACGGTCCTACTTGCGCCCGCTTCCACTCTCCAGTAAATTCGTGGTGGCACTTGCAGCCTTGCACCCAAAGACCAGAGGGAGCGAAACTCAAATTTTGAGACGGTCCACGAGCGCATGGAACACCCGAGAAATGGTGGATGGAGCCTCTTTGGCTCTAAAGGACATTTCCCATCTCCCATCTTCATAGCCAGAAGGCCAACGAGAGCGTGGAAACGAGCCTAAGATATGAGACAGTTCACTGGAATGAAAAAGAGAACGAGGATCTTCAAGCACTTCGAGCTCCATGACCTCTTGGGTATTTGTCGTTTCTTGGACTCAGACACAGAAAACATGAAAATGCCACTTTTTTCAAGAAGATTTTGTCCTAGGCATCCCAAGTCTCATTTGCATCTTCGACCTCCCCTTAATTTCTTTTAAACGAACTGAACAGAGAAAAATTATTAATCCGCCCCAGAAGCAAGCCTGCAGACGAGGATCATCTGGGAGCAAGAAGGGCCCTTTCTCAACCCAACTCAACCGACCCAAACTTGGGTGCATCACGGGAAATGGGGTTGTTTCGGAACGGAATAGGATGAGCTAGGCCCTGTCCACAGTACGTGTAACCAGTACAGGAAGCTGTTTCGTCTTCTTTTTTCATCTTCGTCTTCTTTTTGCGGCCTTCTGGATATTGGTAACAAACTGGCCTTGTTCCCTCTGCGGCCTTGGCGTCGGCATTGCATCGTTCCGAACTTGTGAAGCGCTCCCTCTGTGAAAAGGCCGAGAAGACCTTCAACTTTTGGAGCTGTTGAGAGTCCGAAGGTGGAAGAAAAATGGAGAAGGAGGAGAACAAGAGGAAGAAAAAGGAAGGAAGGAGGAGAGAAAACTTGAATGAGTTAGTTGTCCATCTAGGCAAACCGAGGGAAGTAGGCGCGATTTCTCCCCATGCTGTCTTTTAGCAGGTTTTTCGCCCATCTCTCTTCCACGCTACCTTGGTTATCTTAACTGTCAAATTTTGGTTGTGCTCTTGTAAGCAAATGTGAACACATGGTACATTTCCATTCGAATGACCCTTGATGGTCTGTACTCTACAGACATCCCATGTTTTCACAAATCGTTCTCGGTATCTGGGGATGTACGTAGTATGTTGAAAGAGAGACTAAGGCAAAAACGAGGGAAGAAAAAGCACTGGAGATGGCGTGCGTTTTAGTAAAGCGGCATTTCTCAAGCACCAACTAATACCATGCGACAATAGCAGTGATTGCATATCCAAAGTAAGTACAAGCCCAAAGCTCTTTCAGAAGCGATGTTGAAAAACAGGAAGGAAAATAAACACATTCAAATCTCTCTCCAGGAGAAGTGTCGCCTAGGATAAACAACCTGTCAAGCTCCGGAAATCACCATTTCACCTCTCTTAATTGCCAATCGCCCCAGCAATTTGAGCCCTTTCATCTTAGGCGCCATCTGAGCACGATGTTGGACCTCCCAAGGCTTAAATGACGACAAAAAGTCTCCTCCTCAACTACACTTTTCGGACGTCTCTCAAAGAGGGGAAAATGTGGACAGGAACATGACTTTCCCTTGATGAGAATTTTATGTAT
>JAAGOF010000300.1:1274665-1292255 GCA_010645155.1 Tigriopus japonicus | reverse complement strand
CCGCTCATATTTTCTTGATTTGGATGTGAAAGTTGTTTTTGACCTTTGAAATCAGATCCGTCATATTATGGAAGTTTTCTTGTATCAACCAAAAGGTGGAAAGATCAGATATTGGGCAACTTGATCCAACGGAAAGAGATCAATCGAGCCGTGTGATGTGATTGATGGCTCGTGAGACTCACTAATCGAGAGACCTTTGTTTTCGAGCTTTAAGAGCCTTCTTGCATGTATTTTAGTGAGACATCTAGTGGACAAAAGTGGACCTAATTCATTTTGGAACGAGAGTCATCGAGGTTCCGATAGTTTGATGAAAACACGTGGCGTTCGATTTGTAACTTTGAAAAAGAAAAGGTACAATCGTAGGTCAATTTATTTACATGAGCTAGCTACTACTTAAATGAACAAATTTTGAGAAGAAGCTCTTAAGTTCAAAGATGCTCTGGGGGCACATTTTGCATGTTCATACGCTTTAAATGTGTGTCCAAGCACCATAGAACAAATATAACCACAAGTAGAGCGGCAGAGGCCACAAATATGGTGGCCACATCCTCGAAATAGTTCCTCAATTTGAACACCTTCACGTAGATGGTCCCACTTCGATGGGGATCATGACCAGGCAAGTGTTTGGATTGGGTTGATCCACTCCGAGTTTTGACCAGACAATTCGTTTCCTCCTTCCAACGCCATCGACATTGATAAGTGCCCGAATGATTGACCAAGGCCTTGTTGAAGGTCAATTGGGACCGGAATTTCCGGCCGCGATGATCGATGGTCAGGTCCAGAGCTCTGGAACTATGTTCTTTGCACATTGGGATCTTATTATCGCTGGGTAATGACGGGACTGAAAGTGGGTTAAATTGATATTAGTGTTGTTAGTATACCTACATGCTTCATACATTGGCATACAGTTACAAAGAAACATACGCGGAATGTCCCTTTTAATTACTTGCTTTTAGGCTGAAAATAATAAACAAAAAAAAAAAATAAAAAAAAAAATAAGGGTGCCTCAAATATTGATTGGGGATGGACCTGCAAAAGTTTTTGGCTAAAATGCTTAGTGAATTCTCTTTCAGATAGTATAAAACACTTTTAGTTTCATTTCGAGTCCCTTTATTAACATTTGAAGCACTTTATTTTAAATCTAAAGCAACAAAAAAGTACTGGATGACTAGCGCTTTGTCTGTACTCTTGCATTACAGTGCACTAGTTTAAACATTCCATAAATGACAAAGCTGAGCAAAACTTTGCGCATGAGAAACACTTCTAATTATTTTTAATAGTGTTAGAACACAAGTTTTGAAACCAAAACTAGCAAAAAAAAATGGGGAATAGTGAAGAATCATGGTTTATTTTTTCATGGGCGCAGAGTTTTCGAGTTTTCGAGTCGAATGAAGCTAAACCTTTTTCAGTGGCTTATCTAGACATATCTGAATAACTCTAACTCTCTACATTTCAGAGTTGGGTCAAAGACAAGATTGTATTTTGATTTAGCATCCTTAATATTTGGGGTTTAGGGAGCAATTTGAGCTGGAAACCATATCTCATATCTTGATTCAAAAGTGGCTAATGAATCAACTTTGATGACCAGACTACTGCAATATGGAAAGATCTCGATGAAAAAAGATTCTACGGCTAGACCCCAACAATCGAGATCGACGCTCTTTTCGATTTCAAAACTTCGTCGAGTGAATTGGTCCAATAACTTTTTAGATCATTAATAATGCTTAAAAAAAAAGTTCGAAATGCTATTTGAGTTGTCTTGTCTGAAAACTTAAATGTCAAACCTGAATGATCTTCAAATTTCTCTCAATTTCAGAGACACAATTTGTCAAGTGTCAAATGTGTGCTAAAACTAGACCAGCCACTATAATTTGAAGAGCGCGTGCATAATTTTGACTTGTTCCTTTTGGGACCAATTGTCTCCATATATCCGGAGAAGAATAGGGGAAGGTAAATTAAAAGACCAAGACTATATTGACAGTATATTTCAAAAACATCATTACTTTGGCAAGTCTTGTCTCATCCAAACCTGGGACCAAAAATCTGTTGCGCGAGCTCTGTTATTATAAAGGCTCTAGCAGAAACATAATTTTGCCTTCGTTGTCCTCGAAAGAGTGCTTAAAACTGTCCCCCCAAACATACATAGCTAGTATAACATAACTAGCAAGTGAAAATTGAACTGAGTTCATCTAACCTTGATTGGAAACTGGAAACCGACAGGGTTGCTCTTGAAGCTGAGAATGAGCCAGATCTGTATGGATCCGTTCATAATCCTCCTTGAGATCCTGAAGGTTGACATACTCCGGATAGAAGAGCCATTCCACCAGCACATGTTCCAAGTGATAGCTGCTCACATGGAACTCTGACACATCCGGAGCTACTTAAGAACAAGAATAGAGGGTCAATTGATTCCCAACCAGTGGAACAAATACTCCCAGAGCTTGAAACCCAAGAACTTACCCTCAAGGGTGCAAACAAGAGACGAGTCCTTTTGCTGATACTTGAGATAGTATTCCTTGGAGAACCATGGGATCACATGCTCATGGGCTCGGACAGTCACTTGAAGATCCGAACACATCAATTCTGAGGCCAATAATTCGAGGGCGCTGATCTCAAAAGTCAAAAGAGCCGTGAGCACCAGTTTGAAACCCACCATGATGGGACATCGACTGGCAAATCAAAAGATGCTCGAGAGCTACTACAGTACCAAAAGGGTTCCTTGACCCAACTAGTGCGCCTCACTCATCTCGGGCACAATTCCCAACACAATTATTTTGGTTCTCGTTTTCTTTCTGCTGTACAACTCAATAAACAATTGCGCTATGAGCCAAGATCTGATGAGAAACTGCTCCACACGCACACAAAGACACACCCGAATTGTCTTTAGAACTTGATCTGAAGAGCACCACCAATAACATTCAGTCCGATCCTTTATCCTTTGGTGATCAATGACGATCTGGTTCATGCAAAAAATGACAAAGTGGAAGGAGACAGGAGAAAGAGAGAAGCAAGTAAGCTTCTATTTAGTCTCAGTGTTGTGCACTTGGATGGTTTCGTCTTAGGGATGAATAGTAATATCTGAATTGGCTCGCTTTCCAATCTGACCTCGAAGAGCATAATATATGCTCCATTTGTACGTTCCTATATTCGTTTATTACGTAAAGGTGTCCTTGAGTATGGAGTTCACTTTGATTTTGAGTTGAGAGAGTTTCTGTTTTGGAAGAAGTCGTAAATCAGAGTTCTACTTTTGGATCCTTTTGTCACTTTTTCTTATATGATGATAACAAACAGTAGATGTAGTGATGGACAGAAAAAGTTTTTTAGTATAAACCAAACTTTTTGTCCGAAAGAGTGAAATTCTCTTGAATATCAGAATTCAGCAAGGAATTTTCCAAAAGAGTAGCCAGTAAAGTATCTCTTCACCTGAATTCTTGTGGACTAGCGTATTTAATTATCAAGAAAAAATGTTTAGTTTTAGGGCCTAAAACATCCAACCTTTGCTGAAATGATTAAGTCTTTCATGGTTTATCATTAGTGTTTAAAAACTGACACATTTGTTTGTTTGCTTTTTCCTTCAAGCTACCACCATTTTTCAAAGAAAGTGGAGGGATCTTAACACATTATCCTTAAAAATATGACCTAAAACGCCAGTGAGTTGTGAGTAATGAGATTCCTTACCGCATACAAAAGCTCTCATAGAGACTCATTAACGGCTGTTGTCCTCTGGAGAGGGTGCCCGAATCTTCAAGATCGCCCACTTCCAAACGACCACCATGACCAAGTTTGGCCCAAGTGGACTCGGGATCTTGTAGTATTTGGGGTTGAGAATGATTAGGACTCTTTTCAGGCTCACTTCCCTCAAAATTTTGGGTCGTGGTTGGGGCAGGCATAATGATGATGATAACACTGGTCTGGTCTTCTATTGTTCACTTCACGTCCTGCCCAAATCTTTTCAGAGTTTCTCTTGAATAAGATATCACCGGGAGCGTCACTCATAATCACACTTCATTTGGACATAGGGATGATTTAACGGGGAAAACGCGTTGGAGGTGGGTTAATTCACTGGCAAACTCTCTCCAGATGTGGTGCCAATAAAAAAGAGGGCTTCAAGTGCCCATTGCAAATTATCCATGCACCATGTTGGCAAACAAGTAGAACAGGGTGTTCAAAAAATTCCTTCCCAAAACGTGACTTTGTGCTTGGCGATGGATGCATGCAGTAGACCTAGCAGTAAACCTCTTCAATTAGTCATTCAGCTTTAAATTATGACTTTTTTACCCCGCGAGGTGTCGTTTTGATCACTTATGAGTGTGACGACTTTGCTTCCATTGAATTGGTTTTATTTATTTGATCAGTGTTGAATAAAATGAAATGAACGCATTCAAATCAGTGTTACAAACATTTTGGAGAAACTGAAACAACACAGAAATTGTTCTAGCATGCTACTTTCTCAAATCAAAATCGTTCCTCCATTTGGCTTTTTTCGAAAATCTCCATCAAAGAACGCTTGCTTGAACGCATGCACGCGGATTGGAAAACAAGGTTCCTTTTGAAGTGGCTTGTTTTTGTTTTTTTGCCTAGGATTTCAGGTGGCTCCTATTTCAGGTTCAGGTGGCTCCCCAGTGCCCCCTATAATAACAACAGATTCTTGAACTATTTTGAAGGGATTGAAGTATAGACTTCCTCCTTTTTTTCTTTCTTAAAGTTTTTCAAATGACGTTAATATATACTTTAGTTCTACGCATTAGCTGTTCAGTCTTAAAAATACTTGCACAATGATTCAAACTACGCATGAATTCAATTTTGGAAGCACAAGTTGTGACAAATAGAAAATTTTGCAAACACTTGATTTTAATTTTACTATCAATAATGACTCCAGTTCTCCATATGCGACCTCCCAAATAAAGACGGACACAACCATATTCATTTTCAACTTAGTGATTGTTCAATATTCACTTTCAATCTACTAGGTTCTTTCAAGGAGTCTAAGTTTATCGTATTTTATTTTAGCTTTTTCAAAACCAACAATTTGCATTATGACTTTCAACCTCTAGAATAAAAAAAGAGCCCAAAATGAATGGTATGATCTTGCAAATATTAGAAGAAGAAAACACACATTCATTTGATGTGGGTTTTGAACCAAATTTTGAAGTCAATTAGATTTTGACTTTGAAACTCAATCAAGCTGTAACTTGGCAGACAAAGTCTCGACCACAAAGAGCAAAAATACTCAACGATAAAAATTGCCAATTAATATCCCCAGCCTCTCTATCCAATTATTGAGTCATCTTGGTCAGGGCACACCTGCTACTACATGAAATCAGAAACCTCCAGCCATTCTTAGTACATGTCCTTTTCTGCCTAAAAATTCAAAAATCAAGGTAACATTGCTAAAAATGGGCCCAGAGCGCAATAAGCATTCGCATTCCCTGCACAAAACTTTTCAATCCCCCTGTACAATACTTGCAGTACATCCGATCCACTCAAAAGTATCGAGCACCTTCTTCCCACTGATCGTAATGACTTCATTCGATCTTCGAAATGGTCAATTCACGTGCTTCGAGTGAAATACCTCTCGAGATTACCTCTTAAACTACCACCTACCCATCCTTGCTCTTCAAAATCTTTTTGACCCAAAGCAACCCATTCGGTTTCCTTGGTTTCACAAATGAGATACAAGAGAATTCACCCAAAGCTCTTGATTCGAAGCATGTGGTTAGCCATGATCAAAATTCAATTGAGAACCTGAAGCTGAAGGAAGGAAGTAGATCCTTGTGGAATTCATTAGGTCCTTATAGGGACTCTAGGACCGTTTATTATGTTTCTGCCAACGAGATGGAGGGCAGGTAGATTCAAGTTCAACCACAAAAGATGAAACTTTCTTGACATTGGAGTGTTGTGAGCGTGAAGGGCTCTTTTTTACGTAACCAATGGGGTCTTTGGGTAGGTTGCCATATATGTTTGTCATGCTCTCTCATACCCACATGTTAGGTCCTAAAACCTCTCCCACATTGATTTTTAACTTCCAAGACGATAGTTCAGAGGGGATCAAGAATCTTGTCAATCGAGCCAATTGTTCAGGCTCTAATCCTTTCTCAGATTGATCAACATGACGTCCGAGTTCTAATACGAAGCGGTTGTTGAATCCCTTTCAAAAACGACCGGGGTTTGTTTACTAACGGATTGGACACACAAACACGTAAAAAAGCGAGAAGATTGAACAACACCCACAGAAGACACGGCTTATACCCCATGGAAGATGGATAATATATGTCAACATGCCATTACCACTGAGCCTGAGCGAACACGGTTCATTGTCGGTCAGTCACACGACCTTCTCGAATTGTATGGTACTATTATGCTGCAAGTATGGATCTGGTAGGCACTTGAATCGAGAGGAATAGAATGAGGATAGAGGGCACACACTCACGACTTCACTCCGACGAGACCAAATATGAACTGAACGAGCGTATGCAGGGAAGGGGAGAAGAAGAAGACGTGTCTTTGCGGTTTGTTTTCAATCTGATTGAGGGGAGGTATGGTCATGCCATCTCATGTAAGCCTGTCGGCAGTGCAAGTGTGGACCTTTTAAGACAAGACCATCATAGGTCTTGTAGTTTTTGATAGATGTTTTTTTTTTTCAAATTCGCACTCCGAAGTTGTTATGTATTGATTCAAATAGTCTTTCCCGCGTTTCCTCTCTCTCTTGCTCACTCATAGTTGTTTCCAGTTGCTTCCTTCCAATACCTCTTTTTCGAATGTATTTTGATCAGTCTGAATTATCCTTTTCCCTCAAACATACAATAGATTATTTTCCTTTATTCGTCTCTTGATTTCCCGTATTCGTCCAACACAGAAGTATTCACAGGAATAGAAATTGTTTTGTCCGTATAGTTGTAGGAGACCTTGGACATGGACGAGATAATGACATCGATGAAATAATTGGGACAGTTGGCACAATGCCTTGTAGTTGTCCCCCAAAGGGGGAAGGGCAGAATTTTGGGTTGGTTGGGACTGTTTGGTATCCCAACATGTCTCACTTTTAAGGATGGCCCCAAAAAGAAGTCCATGAGCCTCAATTCGACCTGACACGAACACTGGTTATGAACTAAAAACGCCAAAACCGCACTTGGACTGCCGACTCTGTATGCTTCTAATCTCGGGAAAATTAGGTTATATGCTTTGTGCTTGGGGTTGGATCCATGCTTCAAGCATGCTTCATCAATTGGCAACCACCCTTTTTACGCTCTCAGGCTTCTACCGGGTGATTTATAACAAACGGGACAACAAACCACGTTTTTTACTCGGTAATGGTTGATCTTACAAAAAATGTACCAAGCTCAAAAAACGGGACAGATAACAATTCTTAAGAGACATGTGTTGTCTTTATTTCGCCATCTTTCTGATTTTAGTCAAATTTTGGAAGAGAGTTCTGTTTTCAAAAATGACCCTTCATAACAAAACAAAACTGTCGTAGCTTTATAGACGAGTTAGACAGGAAAAAGTTAGCGTGTCGCTTCTTTTGAAGCCTCCAGTAACATGAGTGTTATCTTCCACGAAGTAACCGTTTAACCAAAATCTAGTTAAATAATACCCTAGCGGACTTAAAACATTCTTGAAGTCAATATTGGAAACATTTCTGAAGCGTGCCTTTAGGCAAACAAAAGATACAAGCAAATGTGGATTAGATAAGTATTTCAGTCATGTTTAGTCAAAACACCGAAGAATGTACGACACTCGCATGAGACGAATATTTAACATGGGCCATTTTAATTCCCAATTTCTCGAGGTTTTTTTTTTTATTTGAACTTTTAAACAAGAATTCCTCCCCCTTTCTTTGCTTTGATTCGTTAAACTTACGAACATGTTGGAGGATTTCAGCCCAAAAAGTGTATTTACTTTTCAAAAAATGCAGTCACTAGAGTCAAAAGATAACATAACAAATTGATATAGATGAGTAATCTGTTCACTTTTTCTTGATTTTCCCTGTTTGCACCCAAAGATCAAATAGACTTCCTTCTTTGTTGTGAGGATCATGCAAAACTTCAGAAGGACTCGAGCTCCTATTTGAAGGTGAATTCAATAAGGACGAATAATCCGTAATTGAGCTCGAACCCGTTTGTTTTAACACGAAGTCGTTGAGATGAGATGGCATCGATTTCTTGGGTTTCTTGGGAGAATTTAGTATCGATTCGTAGTCAACTTCTCTCTTGTGATCTGGATTTGAGAATCCAAAAGACCTTTGACTTTTTCTTGAAGAAGAACTCAATGAAGTCGAGTCATTTATACTTGAGCTCGAACCCGGTTCTTTTACACACTTTTTAGCTTTCTTGGGAGAATTTAGTAATGACTCATAATTGATCTCAATTTCTTTCATCGTCCGAGATTGCTCAAAACAAGTACCTTCTATTGAGCTTTCCTCCTTTGTACGTTGATATCGTTGTTTTGGGGGCGGTTTCACGACGATTTCTTCTTCTTCATCCTTTGAGGAATTTGACGATATTTTAGGTTTGTCTAATTTAAGGTTGTCTTTTAAAACTGGAGGAGGACTCTTCTTTTCTGTTGGACCTGATTTAACTTGTTCTTTAGATCTCTTTTTGACTGAGGTAGTTTGACAAAGATCATTTTCTTTCGCATTTTCAAGATCTCGTCGAACATCGCAAAATAAATTGCTAACACCAGGGACACCAAAGTGGGAATAAAAGTTTTCCAGGAGCTCCAATCGACCTTCACTATCTAATTGAAGTACATATTCAGCACAAGCCTCGAGTGACAAGTCCAGAAAATCGGCCAAAGCCCGAAAATCTCGGTTTTGAATCGCTTTCGGAGTTTGTCCATAAAGAACGCGAGATCCATTGTTCACGTTCAAAACTCGATACTGACGTTGAACCTCATTCAAAGTTTGATCGAATTCGCCTTTGGGCTCGAGATTCAAGACTTTGGGTTGAGTTAGAGGTAATGGGTTGGTAGTTCCAGATTCTAAAGCTTGGGTTGGAACATAATCGACGTTTTCCCAAGCCATTTCTTCATCTCCACATTTGCCTTCTAGAACACTTTTGGCGGCAGCAGCCGAAATTTGATCTTCCAGTTTGCTTCCGCCGACTAATTCGTGATTGGCATGGAAATGAACCACTTGTGTGGACTCTAGGACAGCTTTCATTCCGGAAGATTTCTTTGGGATTACCACGTCCGGATCATCCGTGATGATCTCTTCCAAAAACGCGCCATCATCTCCATTCTTGGACTCTTCCGGATTCTCCAATAAATTATCTGTCATTCGGTAATTCTGATGACGTTTGACCAGATCGTTCATTTGATTCTGACGTTCGAGAATTATATCCATGAGATACTTGCCTTCAAAGCGAACACTCAAGAGATTCTTGATACCAAAAAGTTCACCTTTTGCTTGACCTTGAACAGCTACAAAGAAGCGTTTGGCCTTTTCACCATCTAAAGCATTTCGTCCCAATTGTTGTTTATAGACTTGCCGCAAATAAATGTTTTCCTCGACAGTTCCAGCCGTGATTAGGCGATAAACCCGCACATTTCGGGTTTGACCCAATCGATAAGCCCGATCTTGAGCTTGAAGATCATGAGATGGGTTCCAATTGGGATCGAAAACAATCACTACATTGGCTGATGTGATATTCAATCCCAATCCGCCAGCTTTGGTCGAGATCAGGAAGAGAAAGATCTCCGGATTGGTATTGAATTCATCCACCATATCCATTCGCGAATCCATCCGAGTAGATCCGTCCAATCGTCGATATTCATAGTTTTGACTCTGAACAAATGACTCGAGAATATCTAACACATGCGTTGAGTAACTAAAAAGCAAGACCTTGGAAGATCCTTCCTCCTCTTCAATGGCCTTGAGCATCTTGACCAGGACTTGCATCTTGCCACTGTATTTCGGGTTGCACAATTCTTCGAATCGACTTCGAAAAGATGCATCCAAAAATTCGGGCGTCTCTCGAAAAGCAATCTGACAAAATCGTTCAGCCTCTGATCTCTGAAGTTCCGAGGATGTGTGATAAGGTAATAAAAGCGACACATGATTGGCCACCTTCAAAAAAAGGTGTAGAAAGGTCAACACTATTTGGTTCCAAGTCAATGTTAGAGTCTTGTCTGGACCTCGAAAAACTCTCAAACAGCAATGTCGAGCTTGTCGTTCCGGATAGCGTCCACAACGGCACTTTTCCAATCCATCGTGGACAAATTGCATCTCATCACTGGTTAACAAGGCTTTGAACACGCTCAATTGGAACTGAGAAGGTTGACAGAACACGATTTGATCCGTTTTCTGGGGCAACTGCTCACGAATCGTGTTGTTCTTGGTTCTGCGAAGCACATATTTCTCTTTCAACTGATTCAAGTCACTTTGAAGTTGTCGAGCTTGGGCTAATTCGGCTTTTTTGGCATCAACCCGAAGTCCCCTTTCGATAGGTTGGCTAAATTTGTGGGAAAATGATTGCAGGGAACCCAAACATCCTGGATTAGCCCAATCTAGCAAACACCAAAGCTCGTCATATTTGTTCTGCAATAAAGTACCGGACAATCCGATTCGTCGACGACAATGCAAGCTTTTTAAGGCTTGTGTCACTCGAGCCTTGGGTTCTTTGATCCGATGAACCTCATCAACGATCACGGCATCCCAATGGACCGTGCTCAATGAATCAATGTTCTCACGAGCCGTTTCAAAAGTGGTCAGCAGGATCTCGACTCGACCGGATTTGGTTTGACGAAGAATCCGATCGCGATCTCGAGCATGGAATTTCTCGACCAGAAAGTAGCCGAACTTGTCGAGTTCGGCTTCCCAATTGCCCAAAACTGAGCTGGGAGCAATGATGAGGAATGTCCGACGAACTTGAGCCTGACCAATCCGTACTTGTCGGCAATGGAGCCAATCCGGATCTCGAACGTGAGTTTTGCCCAATAAAGCGGAGATGAGGGCAATCACCTGGAAATTACGGAGGAAAAAATATTGCCATTCGTTTGTTAATAATACAGGGAGCACTGAATTTCCTGAAATGGAAGGGTGGCGATAAGAATGATGATTTTCAGGAGGATTAAATCAATAGCATAGTGTTGTTGAAACTACGTGTTTCAATTTTCAGTTATAGAATGACGGGGGTTAAAAGTAATGGTCTCTCAAAGGTCAGTGAAATTCTACTGACAATAAATGATGTAGCCCCCTCTTTTGGAAATTTGTTTACAACAAACGGGAGAGCTTATTTACCAGACCTGTTCAAGATACTTTGATAAAGTATCTAGATAAAATAGTATTTTAGCAAAGTATCTAGATAAAGATAGTTTAAGATACTTCTCAAAAAATGTATCTAGAAAAAGATATTTCAAGATAGTTTGCCGAAAAATACCTTGATAAAGATACTTTAGGATACTTTCCCGAAAGAAGTATCTAGATAAAGATACTTTCCCGAAAAAAAATATCTAGATAAAGATACTTAAAGATACTTTCCCGAAAAAGGTATCTAGATAAAGATACTTTAAGATCATCTAGATAAGTTTCATCTAGATAAGGTAATTGAACAAGTCTGTTATTTACTACATGTTTTCTTCAGTACATAAGTCTGAGAAAGCAAGACTTTCCATGCCGACATTCGAATGAACTGAAAACTGAAGTAACCTAACACAAATAAGAACTCAATTGAGGAGGAACTTATTGGATTTGATCTTACTAGAATTGTACATTCTCGTCGCTAGCCGCCCTCTCCAGGAAATTCAGTGCTTCTTGGTCGATAATAAGTCGAAAGGTTAATTTATTTCTCGCTTTTTGCTAATCAAATGCGGAAGAATGGAGCGTTGATTTTAATTGTTGGTATAAACGGGCAAATTATAATCAGAAATAATTCATTAATGAGTCCAAGAAAAAAATCAGATCTCGTCCATCATCCAAAACTGATGCAAATTCTTGAGTGTTCGCTTCTATCCTTAGGGAGAAGTTCAAGTCAAGGGTTTACTTTAAGATGAAATAGGGACTTCAACAATCGGCTTGAACCATTTTGAGATTCAGAGGATCAGGGGATCCGCTTGGACAAAAGTCTACTTCTACATAAACCCGGATTGACCCGGCCAAACCTAACCAGCCCATTGAACTAAGGAAAGAAAGATCTTGATCATCTTTATTGTAAGTTTCTTGGTCGATGGATTGTTTTAGTTACCTGTACGGTTTTCCCCAATCCCATATCATCGGCCAAAATTCTGCCCGCGGGTTCAAACCCGCCAAACAGACCATTGAACAGAAACTGAAGACCTTCTCGCTGATAAGGACGCAACAGAGCGTTCAAAGGGCCAGCCAACGATATCCTCATAGGAAATCCACAAGAATTCACATCTTGGGTTGAGGTTGAAGGCGGCGGAGAATATAACACGAACTTGGACGAGGGACATTGCCCATTCATAATAGGGGCACTTTGGGCGGGTCGAACCTCATTTTGGGCCTGGAGACTCAACCAAACGTTGGTATCCTCCTCCTCTTCTTCATCGTTGTTTGCCATTTCCTCGTCGTCTGAATTGGCCATGGTCAATTGAATAGGAATTTACTGAGTTCCCACTGATATGTCGAAAAATCGTCGAGGTTTGTTATTGTTTGGGTCGGATTTCAGTGTTGCTGAAAATGGCGTTTTAAGTTGACCAGGAAGATTTTAAATTTTCTCTTGTTTTTTAAGTTCCAAAGTGTTCATAGTATCTATCAGGTCGATCAAAATGAGTTTATGATATCAGCATTCTTAAAAACCGTAATTCGAGTTGGATACATCGATTTTGACCATTTCAAGGAAATTTAAGAGTTATATTGCCCAAGAATAGAGTACGAGGAAAGATTTGAATACATTTGTTTATAATTATTTTTGGCATACTTAACTATATTTGCGAACGTGAAAGTTAATATTCATACCCCTTTTGAACATGGGAAAAATAGAGTGCAGATAAAGATTGAAATCCAATCAAATTAAATTGTTATCTGTGGTTTACCCATTTTAGAGCTGTACGTCCCCTGAATGTCGTCATTTACTTCAGTGAGTATCACATCATTTCAACTTTTGATGATAACGGCTGGCTATCACTTAACACTTTGTCGTTGGGTTTTAGCGAGAACATAATGCAATGTGTTATCTTTCAACCCAAAGAAAAATAGTATTTTTGTAATAGTAAGTAGCTTTTCCTGTTTAAAACACGAGCCGGACCAGAAAATGGACTTTTGTTTGTTTGTTTGTTTTAAGACGAATTCTCGTGTTTTTTTCTGTTCATTTTTGACGCAAATCGTGTTTAAGTGATCGTTTCCTTCGCAGCACTGTCTTGCGAGCACATCTCTTATCTATTTTCAGTGATGCTCTTTTGACTATATTCTTTTTTTTTCGTTACCGTTAAGACACTTACAGGCTACTTAAAAGGGTCTTTAAACAATCCAGTCATATTATGGCATACCCGGCTATGATTGCTCAAATATTTCTACAAAATGGTATTACAAAAAGAAAAGAAAAACGGTGCTCTTTGTTTCAACTTGGACAAATTCAGCTTGATCAGTTTTTGATACTCATATAATTCTTCACGCTCTTAGACTCTGAAAATACACGCTCTAACTCAAATGACTTCAAATTGAACGCTCCCTTAGGCTAAATTCTTTAACTTGAACAACCTTTGCGCATGTCCCATTCTTGAATGACACATCCGGGCTTTTGCTAACCTAAATTAGAACAAAGGCGTAATAGATTTCGTAAATATTCTATGAGATCCCCTAAGAAAAGGGAAGAGAAAAAATGTCAGAACATTGTTTTCAAGCAGGTTTCAAGAAAGATTTTATTTTTATGCGGCATTATCTTCCCACCTCAAACTGGTCTAAAATGTCTCAGGAGGTCAGAGTTGGGTCAATTACTTGAAACATGTAATTAAATACAATTACAATTACTTCATCAAAAAATGTAATAAATTACAATTACATTATCCGAAAATGTAATTGACTTCAATTACAATTAAATGTCAATTACAATTATTCCGTCTCTTTCCCCGTTTTCCCTTTTCAAAACAATGAAAGATTAGCAGATCTGCCATTTTTACGTAGCAATGCACCAACTGGCAACTTTTAACGCCTGAAAGGTTAATATGAAAGAGTGATTCACAAAAACCAAAAGCTTATGAATGGGCTTAAATATCAAAAATATTTTACCACCAATGGCAAGGCATATTTTTCTTTTTCAGAAAACACGAACTTTGTACATATATATCAAGTGTAGCGATGTTTAAAAATTTTATTTTTGTACCTCATTTATCTGCCCTTAGCTGGGTAAAGCCCAAAATCCTGACACAAAAATTACGGTCAAAAGCTCTTATAGTTTTAAAGTAATTAAACATCCAAGCTTGGGTGTGTATTGTAACAAAAGCTACCCGTTTGCGGCATCACATTGACCGCAAATTGATGGCAAAATAATTGTTTTGCAAGTAAAAGCCGATAAATTGGTTTTATGGTTAATTTAAGGAAGTAAGATTTTGAAAAGTAATTTGTAATTGAAAGTTCGTCAATGACATGGCCAAAAATGTAATTAATTACAATTAAAATTACATGTCATTGTAATTAAAATTACGTAATTGTAATTGCAATTATAATTACCCGCCATCCTTTCAAGAGGTTCCAAATAACTAGGCCTCGGAAAAAAAAGTGATGAAAAGTGCCAAAATAATTAATTTTAAGTTGTCCATTTTTCCCTAAAAAAAGTTTGAAAACGTCAAAAAAAGTGAAAAAAAAGAAAAAAAAGTGACGTGTAAAACACCCTTAACAATTGACTGAGTTGTCAATTGAATGAGAAAATCCTCATATCAAGCCTTCATAATTGCCCGAAAGTCAAAAAATAGTAATGAAATTTGATTTTATTATCCATTCTTGGCCTAAATATGGCCAAAAAAATTGAAAATCCGAAAAATGACCAAAAAAAATTTTTTTCTCAAAAAAACGCCAAAAAAAGTGAAAACTTAATTTCACTTAAAAAACTTTTTTTTCCGAGGCCTACAAATAACTTTTCCAGCTCAATTAAACGCAGTGTACGTTCGTGGCCCTGGGATTTCGAACAGTTTTTGCGAGTCCGCATCCCTGAAAATGACGATTTGCGTTCCTCGTTTCTAAGTTACGTTTACGTCATGAGTTCGCATTAACAACACCACTCACCAACATCTCGCTTCTCTTTCTGATCTGATCTGATGTGATCCATCCAGCCAGCCATCCACCGCTTTAAAGGACATGGCCACGCCCGCGGCCGCCCTCACCCCCACCCCCATTGCCAACCCTGATGGAGGCGGGGGCGAGTCTTCGGTGGGCGTGTTCTGGGACATTCAGAATTGCGGCGTGCCTCGAGGCAAGAGCGCCCGCAAAGTGGTGGATCGCGTGCGCGAATTGCCGTGGATGCGCGGCAAATCCGAGTTGGAGTTCTTGGCCGTGTGCGACGTGACGCAGATGCCCGAGGACACGCTGCACGAGCTCAATCAACGCCAAGTCACGGTGCAGCACGTGAGTGCGGCCAAGAAGAACTCGGCCGATGAGAAGCTGCGCCAGGCCATGAACAAGTTCGTGGATCTCTTTGGACGCAGAGCCACGCTCATCGTCATCTCGAGTGACGCCGACTTCTTGGTAAGAGCTCAAAAAACACCGGGGGAAAATATGCGAAAACGTCTAAAATTGGGTTGCGCGGGAAAAAGCCTTTTGGGGAGAAAAAAATAATGTCATTTTTTGGTAAAAGCCACGTGCGTTCAGGGATGCTTCAATCCCGCCCGGTTGACATTCCTTTTTTTTTGGCCCTAAATTTGTCCCTAAAAATTGTGCTCACCTCTATGGCCCCTGAATGTCTTCCGATCTGGGAGATGAGTCAAACCGTCATAGATATGGACAAAATATTGACAGGAAGGGCAAAGATTATCTGAACTAAACTAAACTTAACCTAACCTAACCTAACCTAAACATACCTAAAAATAAAGAAAAACAAACAACATTTACAGAAAAACGTTTGAAACAAAAACCCTCGAGGAGGCGCGAACTCCAACTCACAATCCAGTATACATAAGTGCTAGCTCTGAGCCACCACAATTTGTTGTTAAAGAGAGGGTATTTGTGGTTTATCTAGTGCTGCAGATGAGTCGCCTCCCAGATCGGAAGATAGTTAGGACCGATATGCTCACCTCTCTGCGGCTTAAATGCAATGCTCGTGGATATTGGATTTCCTGGATCTCTTGAATAAAATATGAATTATGAGGATATGTTATCGATAGGGCACGAATAAAGTTGCTCATTTTTGTTAAAAAAAGTTGCACTCAATGTGGGGAAAGTTGTTTATAAGTTGCCATTTTTTTATTTTAAAATGTTACTTGCTGACATAAAAATGTCGAATTTGACCGAGTATATGTTCAAATTCTGGGCAAATGTTTTCATCGCAAATTTGTCTTTTTTAACATAAGACTTCCTTGCCAAATGCCAAAAGTTGTTGTTTCTCGCGAAAAATCGAGTTATTATTGTGTCGTATATGGTCAAAGACTCAGTTGTGATATGCTATTGTGGTCCAATATGAAAAAGATAATATGAAGAATTAAGAATATGAATAAAAATATCATATAAACCAAAAATATAAAAAAACCACCCGAAAAACTCGGGCGGGTTTTTCTCTGATGCAACCCTGCGTGGATTTCCCGCCTTTTGTTCATGTGCTTTGTCTTTGTCCAAGCGGATGATAAGCGTGGGAACGGAGGGTTTGTTGTTCCTCATTAGGGGCCAAAAGCGTAGACATCCGTCAAGTTTTGCGTCGGATCCGAATTCCATGCTTTTTGTGAATGTTGTTACCGGGTGTATCAAAAGAAACGGAACACGTAGTTATATCGGCTATAACTCGTGATTAAAAGCATATGTGAATCTCACTTTCATTGAAAATGATTGGCCAAAACTCTTAACAGAAAAAGGAATTTCACCCTAGTTTAACATTTAGGCGACGGCGATTTTTCCCGTGAAGGCTCATTTTTGAAAACAGAGCGTTCGTAACTCTGACTTTTTCTTTCTCTTTTGAAATTTGGCTCCAATCAAAAATAGGGCGATACAAAGGGAATAATTAATGCAATAACTATCTTAAGAATTGTTTTCTGCCGCATCTGAGTTTCGTCTATTTTTTGTGAGATCAACGATTTCCGAGTTACGGACATGGTTTCCTGTTCCGTTTCTCATGCATCACCCGGCAGTTGCGGGTTTTCCACTACCACTTCGAGAAATGGGATTTCCTGCAAACTAATAAATCAATAATATAATTTTTATACGGTTCCAGGATAACTCGGTACATGGGATAACTCAACACTGGATAACTGGGTACCGCGGAAAACTCGGTACACCGGATAACTGGGTACAGCGGAAAACTCGGTACAGGAAGATTCAGTACAAGATAACTGGGTACATCGGATAACTGGGTACAACGGAAAATTCGGTACAAGAAGATTCAATACAAGATAACTGGGTACAACGAGTAAGTGGGAACAACGGATAAGTTGGCAAACCAGATAATAGGGTACACCACATTATATGAGTCATTGACTCTGAAGCATTATTGAC
>JAAGOF010000300.1:1208827-1274225 GCA_010645155.1 Tigriopus japonicus | reverse complement strand
ACCTCTTGATAATACTTCAAGGACTTGGCGTGTTTATCACATCAATAATCGAGCCAAAATCTAAAGGATACATTTTTAATGCTTTCAAAAACGTTTTGAGAAAAGCAATTTAACACAGTTGCCTTCAGATTATGTCAAACAATCTTTTTCTAACACCCATCATCCTGACACTCACTTTTCTATTTATACCAGTTATCCTGTTTATGCAGTCATCCAATGCACCGTTATCCGGTGTACCCGGTTATCTTGTACTGAATCTTCCTGTACCGAGTTTTCCGTTGTACCCAGTTATCCGGTGTACCCAGTTTTCTTGTACTGAATCTTCCTTTACCAAGTTTTCCGCTGTACCCAGTTATCCGGTGTACCGAGTTTTCCGCGGTACCCAGTTATCCAGTGTTGAGTTATCCCATGTACCGAGTTATCCTGGAACCTTTTTATACAATTAACATATTACCAAATTTTGGTCGACCAACGAATTAGTGTTGGCCGATCTGGACAATCTTGGTATTTGATCAAGTATAGTATTTAAAAATGCGGGTTAATGCAAAAATGTTCGGATCAGTCAAAGAGGCGGATTCGGATTTGCGAAATAGTTTGGCAATTCTGAGCTCTTCTCCCCTACTAAATTTGACGCACCATTTTATTCATTTCCTGAAAAGTTTTGAAAGCTCAAAGCAAAACGAAGATAAATAACTAAATTAGGTCCTTTGTCCCCATAATTATTCTTTGTTTTTCATGCCCTGATCATAACTCAACGTACCTAATCTCCTTGCGTAAACTACCAAAGTCTTAAAAAATCGTCTGATGAAACACTTGACAGTTTAAAAACATCATCTTGTCATTAGTCGCATCGCTATCATTGCTCACGTTGACCTCAGCATGAGATCAATAACACAAGATTCAAATTCATTATAGATGAGGATGATTGAATTACTACATATGTCTTTTGCTTCATTTTCAGGGCGATCTCGCTGATTTTCGTCGTCGTAAAGGCGTGACTGTAGTGTTGCTGCACAATCGCCAAACCAACGAGTTCCTCTTAAATGTGGCCCACGTGTGTCTCGATTTCAATGCGCTCCTCGAAGATATTCCTAAACAAATCCCTTCAACCTCAAATTTTACCTTCAACGAGCTCGAGATCACCCAATTACCCCCGTCATCGGTGATGTCGCCCAAACTTGTGAAACAAAGGCTTGAGGACATCTGTCAAGCTCATCAAGGCAAACTCAAACTCTACAATGTCGATCAGAGAATCGCCGTGCTCAAATTCGATCAAGGAGACAAAGCCACCAAGACTCTTCGAATCCTCAAAAGCAATACCTATGGATTGCATGGTCTTCAAGTGGACTTCAATAAACGTGGACTAATCCGGGCCAAGACTCTGTCTGCCAGTCCAAATCAGGACCCACGTCCACCCATGACCACCCATTTACCACCTTCTGAAACTGTAAAAGCCAGACCAATAGCCAAAGTTGTGGCCGTCAATTCTTATGTGGAGACTGCAGTTTTGGAGCCCCATCAACAACTAATCGTGACCAAAGATGTCCATAGTGACCTTCGACGAGTCAGTTCAAGTGTGATGGAGCTTCAGAACTACCAACAGCCTCCGGATTTGTCCAAAATGTCGCCCATGTCTCGGAGAAGAATGGAAATTTTGCAAGATTCCAGGGGTTCGAGCCCCGGTCCGGCCAGTAATGGGGCCAAAAAGAAACGAAGGAGACAACGATCTCGACGATCGCAAAGTCGACAATCTTCCAGATCACGAACTCGTTCTGGAACATCGGAAGAAAGTGGAGAGAGTCCGGATGTTTTGGTGGAAGAATTTCGAACTCTTGGCATCGGATCTGCCGAGAAAAAGATGGTTGAAGTGATTGTGATGGTCCAAGCTCTGGAATTCAGTAGTAATTATGTGAAAAGCTACTTGAGTCAATGCTTGGGATTGGATGTCAAAGACCTGAGATGCTCTCAAGGTCAATGGAGTGTCAAAAATTGTGTTGGTGGGGTTGAAGAGATCCGACGGATTCAGGATCTGATTCAATGGAAACCTGAAGGTATGAGTGTGAAGATTTGTCGAGTTGATGACGAACAATCTCGACAAGAGCAATTATTTGCCTTGATCCCGGAAATCGGAAGCGTTTCTTGGGATGAAATCAAACCGAAAATTGAAATGATGTTCCTAACCTTTGAAGAAATCAAGTCCATGTCAGGCGTGAAGGTTATTGAAGACGGGTCTGGAAAGCATTTTATAGGAAGAGCCAACGCCAAAACTGTACTGATCCTCCCGACGGTTTTGATCACGTTATCGAAAGTGGAAGTCAAACTCAGAACAGTGTTCAGGACCTTCTGCAATAACATTCCTTTGGATGTGATCTTGGACGAGCTCAATGCAGTGGATCCAAGTGATCCCATTCCACTTGTCGCTCCCAATGACGGAGGAGTCCCATTAGAACAACTTCTGGATGCCCTGGGACTCTCGGAGATTGTCCACGGAATCCATGGACGAGTCTTTGTGCGTCCCAAAGGTGAGAAATCGAAGGCTATTGCCAAGAATCCGGCGCTCGTGGCTCTGGAACGAAAGTTTCTGCACGTGTTGGAACTGTCCCCGTTTCATCGAATGGTTTGGCAAACGGACTTCTATGAACGATATTATGCCACCTTTCAAGAGAGATTGGACGACGTTTGTGTACCATTTGGTGGAGTAGAAAGTGTCCTTGACCAACTCAAAGACACTTTTCGACTCATTGGCTTGAAAGACAAATCCGAAATCACGTTGTCCATCAACTATCAGAAACGGGTTTTCATGATTGCCCTCCGAAAAGTATTGGCTTCTCAGAAAAATCTTCGTCAGGGAATGTCAGTGGATCCAAAGGTTCTTGGTCCATTGTTCGAGAAGCGATTAAAAAAGCCGTTTCGAATCAACGATTTTGGCGTGTGCACCATTGAAGATTTGTTGGAAATCATGTTGAACTCCAAGCAAAACCTATTTCACCTCACCGATGACAAGCTTCATTTTAAAGAAGGGATCCTAAACTTCTTAAATCAAAGTGTGGCCATTTTATCCAAAGTAAAAGGGTATTCTTGTTCCATACAGGAATTCGATCAAATGTACACGCGAGCCTATGGAGCCTATTCCATAGCCAGCATGAGTTTCAAGTCTTTGAAGGATCTCTGTTCTGAGTTCATGCACGAACTTGAATACTCCCTAGGGAGTTCAGAATCCCCGGATCAGATCAGTCTATCCAAAAGACACAAACTACGCCATTTGAAAGCCAGCATTTGCGAGGTGATCAAGGGCAATCAGGAGCATTTCCTTCGGCTGGACCGTCTTCATGACGAATGTATGAAGACCAAACAATATGACCTTAAGGCGAACTTGGTCCTTCATGGCCAAGATCTACCCACGTTAGCCAAAATCCTTGGAAATGAGACAGATTTGATATCTGTCCCATGTTCCGGGGGTGAAATTGCGTTAGCGTGGAAAGAAGGTCAATGGTTGGAACGGTTCCGTAAACGGATCGTGTTCCTCTTGTTCCATTGTCCTGGACAGAGGATCAGGATCACTTTGCTGGAACGACTCTTCGCCATGACTTATGGTAGTGATTTATTTCTCACTATGAATGAGGTCGAGGATATGCTGCAAGGCTCGGAAGCACTCTTATTCACTAAAGAAGTATCGGGTGAAAAGCTCATCCATCTTCATGAAAAAGGCGTGCTTCTAGCTTATTTAGTGATTCAAGTCTCAAAATCAAATGGTAAACTGAAAGTGAAGAACCTTTCACCACAATGGCGAGCTCGGTACAATCCAGTCATGTCAGGATGGACTGACGAGGCATTGGTTGGACTTACCAATGTTTTACCTGGAGTACTGACCTTCAACCGAGGAGTTTTGACCTTGGATCCACAAGGGAGTCGGTTCTTCTTGACCTTGCCAAAACCCAATGTTATGGGATTTATGGAGCAAGTAGTCGGAGAAGAGACCACCAAAGCCCCCAAGGAGTCCAACAAGGCCCAAAACTTGGTCCAACTCAAGCCATCAAGAATGGCTGCAACCTTTTCCAGTGGGATAAGGTAAACCACGCGTTTTATTTGGAACGGATAAGAAAGTCCTTTGAACTGAAAGGTGTGTCAATCAAGAGCTCGGAAGAATTGAGATGAAACCTTCTTTGAATATCAGAATATGTGAAAATTAGCGGAGATATCTATGTTAAGAGTAACAACGGCCTTCCAGGGTGCGTTCTGAGTGCTCACTGAAGAAACGTTGTGGCACATTCCTTCAATTCTTAATCAACTTTTCAGGACTTTTGTGATCTTTCAATCTGAATTAATCTTAATAAAACGTGTCAAGTCTCCATTTGGACTATCTTACATGTTTTTTTATGCAAAAGATTGCCGATACAAACAGTTCTCAGATTGTCTTGCCTGAAATACTCTCGAGATCTATTTGGTTGTTTGTCTAATTTGATGCAGGAAAAAACTCCAATGTGTTCTTATAAGAGTGCGGAAGTCGCTAAAATTGATTCCCAATTTCCTAGATATTTCAAAGCAGCCATGTATTTAGAGTATCTAAGACTTATATCAAAGAATATTTTCAAATAGTTGTTTCTGACCATGCTTTAAATGGTTTTAAATAGTTTTTTTCCTCTACAGTTGTCAATGAAATTCAATAACATTTACGGTAATCCATGATAGCCTTAGTTTGACCTGAAATGTGGCCCTGTTTCTTAAATTTTGACAACCTGAAATATGACCTACCAATGACAAATTTTCATGGCTAATTTTGACTCATAAGAGGACAGGTATTTCGCCGAAACTATTTTACGAAATTAAAATTCGAATCAGCAACCTTGAGAAAGGTAAGTCTCATTAAAACATAACACTATCAATATTTCAAACTTAAGATTCAATTCGTTCTTTACTAATCTGACGTTAAAATGCCAATATGGAGTGTGATTTCAATATTTTCATGTTTCCCTTGGTTCAAATGGTTTTTAATCGATTATTCTGGTGTCTTCACGTCCCCATTAGCGAGAGCTGTATCATCTTCTTCATTGAAAAACGGCATCTCAAAACTGGGTAAAGCATGGTTCTGTCCTTTTTCATCGGTGAATTCGGGGGGAATGAAGGTTTGTGTGCCTTTGCGTTGACGACGGCCTCGTAAATAATCCAAGACTTGCTCTAATCGATTACCAAATCGCTTTAACAGCTCTGGTAACTCTTCTGGTTTGGCGTTTTGGACCAGATCACCGTAAAATTCGTATCGCTTTTGCAGCACTTTCAACCGATCCCCGTCGACCTTGACCTCGCTCCAATTTTCCACGCTCTGTTCCTCTAAAAATTCCTGAAGCAAGAGAATGGTCCATAAGTGAACAGCTTAATGTAGGTTTCATTATTGAAATCTTGCTTCAGAAAACAACTTATTAAGGAAAATAAATTGTAAATGCTGTAAAAAGCTGGTAAATATCTACTAGAACCCTTTCAGATGCTCATCGATAATAGTATGTACAGTACTACAGTTCTATATAGACAGAAATGTCACTCCAGTTAGGTCAGTGGAGATTTGTTTTGAGCTCATTTCAGCAGTCCAGCAGCAAGGGTGCCAGGTGACTTGATTCTTTATGCATTGCTCTTGTTTGAGCATAACAGTTAAAGAGCAATTCTACCACTGACTCCCTGAAATCGCAAATTCCAGTTTTGAATCATGTAACTAGTTATGCTCAATGTCCAATCCCATCGCACACACAGTGCAAGCTTGTTGAATCAAAAACAGTTTGGGAGTGACATTTCCGTGTGTATAGAACTGTAGTATGAACTAATGTTTATGGTTGCATTTGCTATAAGTGTGCAAATTGAGTCAAGAGGTAGCTCCAAAAATGAATGTTATCACATGTAATGTGAAAGAATCCTGCTTTTCAACTATCAAGATCTTAGTTTGCAAAATGAAAAGAAATTGCAGAAAAAACATCTAAAAAACGGATTTCGGATTTTTTTGAAGGACATCCACCTTAAAATATTTATTAAAGTTGACGTTTTAAACGACAACCAAAATTTTACAAATATCCAGAGACTACACATCCAAAGTGTTTTTGACACCTCAAAACTTATTCGTCAAAATTTTATCTCGAAATTTTTGAGTTATTTGACCAATATCGTGATTGTTTTTTACTGGATCTTAATCCTACGTCCGTTTTTGATTTGGCTTGCCGAAATTTTCGTCTTCAGAAGTTCAAGTATTAGTTTTCATATTCGAGCCAAATGTAGTTCTATTCTGTTCTTCATTTCTCATTTCAATTTCTTGTCTGTGTCGCAAACAGATGAAACTTACACTTTTTCCACTGATTTAGCATACTGAACAATTGTTCAACACAATGTTTGAGTAAAATAATCGAAAACGCATGTGTAGTAAATACCTTTTCCTTGTCCTCTTTTATGACTTCCAATCCATCCGAGTCGTGGTTATTTTTGACGACATTCTCCAAGTGGCGAACTTTGGCTTTGACTGAATGGAAAGCCTTCATAATGATGACCTCTAAACTCCCGTCATGGCCTTCAAGACCAATAGCTTCCAGACCTGAAGCATCACCGAGAACAATCACATTGCCATCCGGATCTCGAATTTGGAGCTTCAAAAAGAAGAACAAGAACTTTTTATTTTAGTTTAAGAACGAGGAAGGCTCGGATAAAGTAGAGGGCTAGCAGAGAAATGTCACTCCAGGACAGTCAGTGGAGATTTGTCTTGAACACACTTCATTGATCTGGCAGCAAGAGTGTCAAGTGACTTGATTCATCATACATTGCTCATGTTTGACCAAAGCAGTTGAATGAGCAATTTTGCCACTGACTCCCCATAAACGCAAGTTGGGGTTGTGAATCACGTAACTTAGCATGTTCAACATCAAATCCCATTGCACACACAGTGCAGGCTTGGTGACTCACAAATATTTTCAGTGGCATTTCTCTGTTAGCCCTCTAGGATAAAGTTGCAAATGCAATTTACGCCAAACTATGGCAACTTTTGGTTCTTTTGGTCAAATTTGTACACTAACTGCAGCTTGTCGCAATCTTTTCAAACTGAAATTCAGCAGAAACTGTTTTCTTTGATTTTTTTTGCAAGCTTTGTCCGATGAGTATCTTTTTTGGGTTTATAATAAATAGGGAGTCACGACTGAGTAATTGAGCAACTAAATATAATAGAATTTCAATTGTCTAAGATGAGTTAAATATCGACATTTTGGCCAAAATAATGGCAACTTTTTTCAAATTGCGTGTAACAATTGGCAAAAAGGATTGTAACCTTGGCACTAAAAAGCTACATTTTTTGGCCTAAAACAAGCAACTTTATCTGATACCTATTCATTTTCTGCGCCAGATAATTATACGTCAACTTATGATTTGAATTGTGAACTAGGTTTTTTATTTCTAGGGATTTTGGAACTTTTCACCAACGATTTCCATCTCATCATGACTTTTTCAACACTGGGTTCACAAGAACTTTGTTTTTTCAGCTTTAGAAATTTGAGCCTCTCCCAAAATTAAAAAAAATGTAAACTTATTTCTAAACAAAATGTCACGTACCCCTCGAATGCTGGATCCTTCTTCACAATCTGGATTTCGCGCCAAGTCGATCTCTTCAAAAGCAATTTCAAGATCTTTGCAACGGTCTTTCATAACGTCCAGATCGTTCACTGACAAGGCCAAATGAGGAAATTCAGTCCCATCTTCTCCAAATTTAGGACCTTCGCCTTGCACCAAAAAGATTTTCAACGTCCCACAAGACAACCAAACAGAGTGTCTAGAATTTATCAATTCAAACTAAACTCATGAACCATTTTAGCCGGAAAAAAGTTCAAAAATACACGTTGAGGTCGCACGGTGTTTTTTTAGAACGTGAGAGGTCATTTCTAAATTCCAAAAACTTTTGAGACCACTTTTGAGGCGTGAATGCAATACCGAATCTGTCTCTATATTCTTTTAAACCTCGATAAAATCGTTATAAATATATAAAAAAAATTAAAAAAACGAATCTGTCTCTATATTCTTTTAATTAGGTCACGGGCAAAAAAAAACGATGTAAGGTCACTTAAAATATGCTTAAAAACATTTTTTAACATTTTCTTCCACTCAATTCGTAAGGAATCTTTTGAGTGAGTTTACGTTAAATATTGCCGAATTCTATTATGCCGTTTGTCTAAATTGATGTAACGACCCTCCTGTTTGGTCCTCCAAGAATGCTGAACGAAAAATCCATTGAAAAAAGATCCGTTTAATAGATTTCCGAAATATTTTAGAACAACATTGCTCTTAGAACGTCTAAGAATTTAGTTGAATTAAATTTTCAAATATTTGTTTGTAAGTATGTTTTGAGTCAGGGGTCGGCATCCTCTGGGCCGCGGCCCACATGTGGGCCCACGGGTGGTCTTTGGTGGGCCCAGGAGCTATGGGAAAAGTCCATAATAATGGGCCCAGGCGCTATCCATTGTACCGTACTTATGTGCCCAACGCTCTTTGATCACTAATTTGTGGGCCCCCGAACCTACCAACGTCTGTTTGGTGGGCCTCTGACAAAATGAATCTAATTTCGTGGGCCTTGACCCAAAAGTGGTTGCCGACCCTTGTTTTAAGTGATATTATAGAGTTTTTGCCCGTGACCTAATTAACCAAATTCAAAAAAATGTTCGACAATGCATTTTCATCTCAAAAATGGTCTCAAAAGCTTCTGGAATTTGAAAATGACTTCTCACGCTCAAAAAAACACCGTGACCGATCATTGAACTAAAATGTGAGGTTTTTGTGACAAAAATATTGTTACGTTGAATTTTCAAATTTGGGATTGGACCTCAACATTAGTTTGACAAGAATCCTTGCTGTTCCATTTTCAAAAAGTGTCCAATATTACCCGTCCACATTGGATTGAACAATCTGTTTTAATCCAATGACATTTGTATAATAATCGATGCTGGTTTCCAGATTGCTCACAACAATGGCCAGGTGATCCACTTTGGACCAAAGGTCTCGAATATTAGTGGGTTTCTTGATGGCCTCACTTTCTTGGGTGGCCGTTTCTTCGGCCTTCTTTCGAGCTTCGTCCTTGTTCCCATTTGCAATATTTTTCAATGTTGCAAAAAAGCCCATCGTTGAGAATGGCCAATAGAGACACCTCCTAATCTTCTATCCGCTTGTCCAGAACGAACTGGAACTCGTAAATGAGGCTGGTGAATCATGTTCCAGAGGCCTTCTTCGAGAACAAAAGGTGTTCCTAGTTTGAAACATATGCCAAACGAAGGCTACATTGGCCTTCAAATGACCCTCACATCTTGAACACTTGGCATTTCAAGGCACTTCGTTTATCTCAGAGAATTTGTTAAACCGAATGTTCCAAGTCTCGACGTTTCTCTTTCTAATGATTTAAAAATGAAATTTAAAAGCTCGTCCTTCAGCTTTAAAATACGATGAATTTGTGTGTATTTACAGTTTCTGAGAATTCTTGGAAAGCGCTTAAAAGAGAACCCTGGAACAGACGTTTCTCCCTGGTTGAGAACTGCTCATCGGAAGAGAGAAAATGAGCATTCCATAAAATTGGATGGCTCCCAAATTTTGTTTTGATGATGATGGTTGAGTCTCAAGGGGTCCATTTACTTCTTTTTTCAAGATGGATAATGACGCTCAAAGCTCTCTGAAAGATCAAGATCCACAACAACTTGCGACTCATAATACAAGGATCCTCATGTGTTTAGCTGCCAATATCCTCATCACATTACTAGCTATCCATCTCAAGAATTCCAAACCAGTGCTCCAACAATCGCTCTTGGATGAGATCAATTTGGACCAAGTGAAAACCATCGCTGGTTGTGTCTTCGCTGTGGTGGGAAACGAATGGATCCACCTTCAGTTCCGTACCATTCCAAAGTTTCCAGCCTTGATTCTGTCTTGGTCAGCTCAATTCACGGCCACTTTGGTCCATTTATATCTTATGGTCGGGATCATAACAAGATATATTCAGATCCGGGTGAATCGGATGCTTTTTCAAGACCTGGATGAGGCCTTTCAATTGAGAGTGATTCGTACTCTAGTGTTCTCTTTGGACGTGCTCCTATGTTTGATCCTGGTGGCCTTTGAAGAACCCCCTCGATTTTATCGCCTTCATTTGGGCGTTTGTGTCCATGAATGTCCTTCTTTGAACCTCCAGATTATTGGCATGACCGGCATCTTGGCTGTTGTGGTGAATATCGGTCTTCGATTGGCCATTTTCAAGCTCAAATGGCAAAACTTTAGTGAGTCCATTTCGTTGAATGCCAAAGTGAAGGAGTTGAATTTCCTGTTCCTCTTTGCGTGTTCCCTGACCTTGTGCATTCCTTCCATTTTCCTAATTGCCATGTCAGATCGTTATCAGAGCACTGAAGTGGCTCTTTATCTATTGGCCGTGGTGTTCCCTTCGATTCTGATTCTTTTCCAAACGAGCTTGCGTCTCATACTAGTTTCCAAAGTGTCGCTAATCTTTAAGCGATCCAAAGATCGAGGATTGGCGATGTTCAACTCAGTGAGAGGCAGATCAAGAGACAACTTGGTTCATTGCCTAGTTTGAATGGATACTGGCTTCAATGATATGAATTCATACAGTGAATCAAAGGGCTATGGAAGTGGCACTAAAATTGAATTGAATAGAGTGATTACAAGAGCCCGAAAATAATTTTATTTTGCTGTGGAACAGAAATCCTAGACGCTTTGAGAAGTAAGGTCAGCTGAAGATAACCATCAGCTGACCCTACGCTGTAAAACATCTGGGATTTCTGCGCCACAATAAAACAAACTTATTTTCCGGGCTCTAGCGATTACTAAGGGGAATTTTAACACGGTGAGTTCTTTGCCAAGTCGTGTTAAATAAAAGAAGGTGCCTATGTTCTTTGATTGACAAGTTTTGTTCATCTTTAACGTGCTAGCCCTAAATAAAGTGTGGAAAAGAGCTAGAAATATCTGGAGGAATAATCAAATTGGTTTTCATAATTGACTGCGGACGACATTCGAATGCTAAAATTTGGGTTCTATTTGTATAAAATAGTGTGAAATCTTCGTTCAATTTTTATAAATTTTGGACATTATGCATCACTTTTTACCTGAAATGAATGAAAATGAATTAGACCAATCTCATTTATGGACATCTACCAAATGGAAGATATTAGATAAAATGAAACGAGTGAAAGGGCAATTTTCTAATTTGAAAATGCAGGGTACGTTCAATAGACTCTTGACGAAGGTGGGTTTCTGATCAATGGAATGTAGAAAATAATTCAGACCAAACTAGATGTTATAAAGAATCCATTAACTATAAAAAGGGAGATAGGAGAATTTTCGAATGAGAGCCTCCAAAAAGGTTTTTTTCACATTTGTTTCTTATGTCAACACTTTTTACATTTATCAAAAAAGGCTACTTTTCAAGAACCACTTTGCCTCAGGTTAACGTTAAGAAATGCATTTCACTGGTCATCATTTGAGTTTAATGTGTGATTTTTGTGACAAAAGTGTTGATCTGATATTCACTTTTATGTTTGAACCTAATCAGTATTTTTAAAGTGATTTTGGAATAAGTCTCGGAATACTAATATACTAAAATACATCATACAATAAATATGGATATTGCAAAATGTAAACAGATTTTGTTAGTTTGGCTTGTCAACAAGAAAAAAACACTAATTGAGGTTTCTATGTCTTTAGTTTTTGAACTTAACTGTAACTAATGTAAACAACAAAAAATAATTATGATATTGCTTAAACGCCTTTAATTTTTTGGAAATAAATCAACGTTGTGAAAGAAAACATCACTTCATCAATGTTTTTTTGTAACTGATAAAAAACGAGAAAGGAAGTCAAGACAAGTCCCATCTATGCCAAGAGTCTGTCATTGCAAACGGTGTCCGTTCTGATTGTGGAGAAATTGCAGGGGTCTGCTGCCATCCATCTCAATACGCAAGGCTCAAGTCGTTCCAGAGGACAAGGCCTCGATTGGAAGCCCATTAGCCTGATTGAAAACCCTCTCTGGCAACCACAAAGCTATCCAGCTGAATTCCATTGAGCTGTTTACTCTCCCCAATGATTGGCCATTGGAATGCTCAACAGAGGTTTTGGTCGATTTCGACTCTAATAGGTCAGAACATCTTCAAACCTAATCCTAAGTTATGACCACCGCAAAAAGCGGGGAATCACATCTCCTAATTTGGAATCGACATTTTGGTCACGTTGGTCAGGGAACTTGGAACATTATTTGTCTTGAAAGAATGGGCATCACCAGGATTAAGGCTCAAGCCTTTTGAAATCCCGTCCTTTGTTCTGACATTGTGCGAATACGCGTATGGAACAATTCTGGGTTTGTTAGGTTCCTTCTGCAAATGAATACTAGAGCCTCTTGGCCATCATTTTTGGAAGGAAACTACATTTCTGAGCTTGATCAAAGAATTATACTTCAACACGACGACAGGAGGCTCTCATCTTGAGTGAAATGAAAGCTTTGATCTTTTAAAGTTGGGTGTGGATGATGTTGTTATTGATGCCCCAAGGAAGACACTATATGCAAGTTTTAGACCTTTCCTTGGTGTGTGAAATGTTAGTGAACTTATTCTGTTTTATCTCAATTAGATTAATAAAAGTTTGTATTGTTTGATGTGACTTTGAGGACCCTTGAAGGTTGAGGTAATTGAATATGAAATGACAAACACTGGAATAGAAGGCGAAAAAGGATTCCTTATTTTAAATACATCCAGGTGTAGCGCGCTGAAGTGATGCACAAAGTAAAAGCTAAAACTTTATTCACTTCGACTACAAATAGACACCAGGGAGGCTCGCAAAATTGTATTACTTTTTTTTTCGCTCGCTTTGGTTTCGTTATCAGAGAGGGCAGGTTTAAGAATTTGCCAGAAATAACGGTAGACCCTGCGAATAACTTAGACCAGGGGTCGCCGAAGTGGTTGCCGACCCTAGAGCACTAAAATAACAGAATACGGTCATAAAGTGCGCCATCTAGTGGATTTCATGCGGCAATAGCTCGCAGTTCCCATAATACAAATGTTTTTGAAGATTGCAACAGTCATTCATCAGTTTTTTGGACAAACCAAAGTGCTTTAAATGTTGACTGAGTCATAGATTTCTTGACACTGGATGGCGGACGACCGCTTGGTTGGTTGGAAAAACAGTACAATAAACCAGTTTGTGATCAATTCCCTGGAGACTGTTCAATGTACTAATTTACCAACCAAGCGGTCAGTCGTACAACATCCAGTAGTCAAGATATCTATGACTGAGTATTATTAATGGACTTATTGGTAAAATCCCTTTCAAATTGGCATGGAAATCTGACTACTGAAAAGGTAATTCAGGCATGATCTAGGCCAAAATTCATCAGAAAAACACATTAAGTTCTATTTGGAGTTTTTTATTTTATGCACTTTAGTTTTTCCAAAACTGATGAATGACCTTTGCAATCTTCAAAAATATGTGTATCATGGGAACTGCTAGCTGTTGCCGCATGAAATCCACTAGATGGCGCACTTTATGACCGTACTCTGTTATTTTAGTGCTCTAGGGTCGGCAACCAATTTTGGGTCAAGGCCCACCAAACAGATGCTAGAAGATTCATGGGCCGACAATTCAACGATAAAAAAGAGCTCTGGGCCCACGAGTATGTTCTATAAATGGCTCTTCGGCCCACTCTTTTGGACTTTCTCCATAGCTCACCCAAAACCACCCTTGGGCCCACAGGTTGCGAACCCCTGACTTAGAACTTTCTCCATAAAGTACATCCTTCACGCATAAATAATTTTTCACGATTGATTTAACCAAAAACGAAGATGAACACGCCATTTAAAGTAAACTACAAAGGTGAAGAATTCAAATTTAGCTTGAAGTGCAATATTATTTTAGAAGAAAAAATACTTGATGCATGCAACACACAA
Organism: Tigriopus japonicus; assembly: GCA_010645155.1. Lineage (NCBI taxonomy): Eukaryota > Metazoa > Arthropoda > Copepoda > Harpacticoida > Harpacticidae > Tigriopus > Tigriopus japonicus. The sequence goes on along the minus strand of JAAGOF010000300.1, from coordinate 1,260,288 downwards.
ATGCATTTGAGAAATATAGCTAATCAAACAAATCAACATTTGATTGAGACAAAAAGTGAATTTTAAAAATTTGCAGAAGTTTTGAAATAAACAAATACCTTCACATTTTTATCTATCGTGTTATAATAATACAAACTCAAATTACTTTGTAACATTTGTATACTATTTCACTTCATTTCAAGTTAACAGTTATCCAAATGTTCTCAAATTAGGCATTGCCCAGGGTTTTTAGCGTGTAAATTCAACATTGTTGTTACCTGTGGGTACAATTACGTCTCTAAAAATGTTAAAAAAAAACCCTTTGAGTCAAAAACATGCTTCAGATTTTTCGGAACTTTCAGATACCCTAGGGTAGTCATTTTGAACACTTTGTTATGCCAATTATAGCCGAAAACGATGTTGAACCGGATATTGAATTGTGTTCTCCTTCATTTAACAAGGCATACGATTGCCAGCGTACGAAAACGATGCTCTGATTTTCTTCAAAGTGGCATTTTGCAATTCTTATATTGCTTCATAATCGTCCCTGAATAGTTTATGGGCTGCTTACTATCAATGATAAATAGCTTGAAACCAGAATTTATACTCATTTTAAACTCACCAAGGGTTTGTCATCTGTTACGTTCTTGTATACTCGTGCTCATGTCTGCTCATGCTCAATTCTAGTCACTTCCATATTTGTATATATACCGTTTGAAATCTGAATATATCATCTAGTCATTCACCACCACTCCATGATAACATCCATGGATAATATTTGAAGCAGCCACTTATGGCAAGATCAAGAAAGATCAATCAACAAGAATGTTATGTAAATAAGAAAAAAAGATTGGCAAAAGCGTTGATGTCAAGGCCCCTTTTAAGCATGGCCTTGTGCAATCAAGGAATCACCAAGCAGACCCTGATCGACCCTGATGGGTACAAAGGCCTGGCCTATATTACATGCTCATTACTAGAGCGGCCGAAAATATTTTATTTTAAAGGCCAAATATTTAAATAATATTTAAGAAAAAAACGTCAAAATATTTAAAATAATATTTAAATTACAACCAAATATTTAAAAAATATTTTATTTTGCAAGGAATTTGGAGCAATAAATTGGTATTTTTGAAAATTTTGATTTAAAAATCCAAATATATGATGAAAAATTGGCAATGTCGGAATACAAGCAAACAAATCTTTAACGCTAAAAAATCATAGGGGAAATAAAAATGGTTATTCTTGACAGTCCTTCTTTATACCCTACATTAAACTAATATTTTACTGCCTAAGGTTTGGTTGAATATTTAAACCAGATTTTTGATAATTTTTTCATGTTGGTGTTGCAGTTTTCTATTTTAGATTAAAATCTGTTAATGTAATTCTTGAGGCCAAGCTGCAAATATGTATTTCCCACTTATATTTTTCATTTTAGTTCGCCTATTCCCCCAAAAAGAGTCGAAATTTCTTTTGAAAATTTGAAAAATTTTGACAATGTAGTTTTTGGAAAGGTCAGATTTTTGTTAAAATATCAAAATGTATCCAGAAATCGTGGAGATTGTTGAAATATTTCGATTAAAGACGGGAAATTTCCTTTAATTTTAGAAGAAAAAGCCCAAATATTTAAAAGTTGCTCAAAAACCCAAATTATTTAAATTAAATATTTTTTTTATTTAATTGAATATTTTCGGCCGCTCTACTCATTACAAAGCTGGAGGTCCACGATCCGAGTGAAATTGATGGCTCTGAGGCACAATATTATATATTTGACTTATTGCTCAATGATGCCTTAAATTTTGCTCGGAACACTATCCCTTGATTATGAATGCTAAACTATCAAGTCTCGTATTAACAACACCGCTAGTCAGCACTATCGTCTCATGAAGACTGAAGTAGTTTGACTTATGAATTTTGCAAACTTTCTTTCAAATATGTATTTCTTGAGGCTAAGATGAATAATGAAGCTTTAAAATATTCAAGGGACCACTTTTGGGAAAATTGTTCCATGAGCTTGCTAGAACTTTTTCTTCACAAAGGGTATATTTCATATAAGGCGTTGGGCTAACTGTAGTGTACCAATCATCTCATCAATGCCTATGCTCATTCATAACCAAGGGCTTGAACACAAAAATGTGAAAATTTTCAACTTCTGTTTCTTCTTTTTAAACTTGGTAAAAAACAAATTCCTTGCCCTTTGGATTTTGTGAGCTCCGTAGATCTTGTTAATTAAGTGAGTTGATATGTCATATATCAATTTATCCCAACTAAAAATTGAGGAATTGAACTAACGCTATTTTTGCTCAAATTCAATACTCTCTTTTGATCTAGCTGTTATTTGATTCGCTCTCTTTTGAAGCGGCTCTATTTTGATTTGCTTCATTTTGTACTGACTCTCTTTTGATCCGCTCTAATTTCATAGGATCGAATGGAAAACACGAATAAACTCATTTTTTTGTCAAATTATTGTAAAAATGCCACATTTTGGTCGCTTCTGACAATTTGTTGTAAAAATGCCACATTTTGGCCGCTTCTGACAATTTGTTGTAAAAATGCCACACTTTGGCCGCTTCTGACAATTTGTTGTAAAAATGCCACATTTTGGCCTCTTCTGACAATTTGTTGTAAAAATGCCACATTTTGGCCGCTTCTGACAATTTGTTGGAAAAATTCAAAAACCTTGAACTTCTTTCAAGTTTGACTTTGGCTACGAGGTGAGAAGAAACTTGATTTTAATTGCCTAATTTGTCGAGTTTTGAGGGGACGTTCAATCTCGATGGTTAAATGAGCTTTTACGATGCCGTCATACAGTAGTCTCAAGAAACACTTGTGCTTAAGAACAATGAACATATGAGTCTACGACTAAGACACCAATCGATTTGCACTCTTTGAATAGTATAGTATTGTATTTATCCTTAGGACACTTGGTGTATAAACAGGATATGTTTCAAAATTTGGAAACATGAGTCGCATTGTATCACACGTATCACACTACATCACAGAACATGTTGTTTGACAAGCCTTTTAAATTCTTCTAGTGTTGCGGCTTTTTAATAGAGCTTTTTAATAGAGAATAGAGTAGTATGCTATTGAATTAGTCTCCATTAAAAGTGAAGTATTGCAGCAATGGGATTTTTTTCTTGAGATTGAGAAGCTCCAGATCTTTGAATGATATTGTGTTGACATGCGAGATTGTCACGTCGTGAAAGATTTTGATTAGTAATAGAATCCCGATAAAAGTCAATGTTTTTTTGTTTAAATTCACATCTTATTTTTTATGGAATTACGTAGTTTTAATGTCACAAACAAATTCATATTACTAAGACCAAGAGTCGGCAGCCACTTTCGGGTCAAGGCCCACCAAATTTGATTAGATGTTGTCAGGGGCCCACCAAACAGACGTTGGTAGGTTCAGGAACCCACAAATTAACTATCCAAGAGCTTTGGGCCCATGATTACGGTACTATGGATGTCTCGCAGGCCCACTATTTTGGACTTTCCTCACAGCTCCTGGGCCCACCAAAGACCACCCTTAGGCCCACTAGTTGCCCACCCCTGACTTTGGCGTTTAGGGAAGCTTTTTTCTTTGCTGGTACTACGATGTGGTGGAGCTAGACTTACCTTTCAAACTAGGGGAAGTACCTCACGCTCAATCCTTTTCTCTTACTGAGCACAAGTTTGGATTATCCTTAGCAATGCTGAGAACGAATTATGGCAAAAAGTACCCGTAAACATACCTGTTTAAACGTCTGAATGCAGGCCTCTGGAAGCTAAGGTAAGAACTTCCAATAGTAATGTTGTGTGCCACTGGTCAAGGGTTCTACCACAGTTTGGGCAATGTCATTGCAACAGAGACAAGTTTACATTGCATAAACCACTTCAGGTTTTCAACTTCGAGCTAATATGTATACTGTGTGCAAATTTCAGTCCTGTAAATTGATTCTAAATAGCACTTTTGCACAAAATAAGTTTAACAGAACTTTTTAACACTAAGATTTTAACAGAACGTTCGAACAAAATAATTTTTAACGGAACTTATGCATATTTTAATTTCAACAGAACTTTTGGTCCACCATGTATCATTACCTTATTTAATTTCTTCAGACTGAAATACATTCACCCTTACTCCTTATCTTGGACATAGGTCAACATCATTTTCGTACTAATTGATTTTGTTCCTTTGAAAGGAGAATAATTTTTCGATTTCTCGATGTTCCACAAGGAACCGGGTCCCTAGTTCTTCTGTTTTTGTGCCAAAAGATGTCCTTGGCAAACAAGGATAATTCGACCGAGGCCAAGACCACAAAAAAGTAAAGAAGATAAATTACTTGATTCTTCGTTAGCTTCAATTTCTATAAATAGTGAATCGAGCCTGTGCTAATTATGCTTTAAAATCATATCATATTGATTAAATTTGAATTGGCTCTGACAAACTATAATGTACCAATAATTCTGAAACAATGTTTAAATAATATTTCCCATGAGAAAACTCGCAATTACGATTGTCATTAATTTCCCATTCTAGACACTTCCACACTATAAAAACACTTTAGAGGATATTGCATTTTAAGCTGGTATTTTTAGTGTCTTTTGGGGCTTTTCTTTGCTCGCTTGAAATTTTTGTAGGCGCATTAGAATATCAATTTCACGGAAGGGGGAAAAGATAAACCTTTCTAGAATGCAAATTAGTTCGCTTTTCCCGTGTCTCAGCAAAGATAATGGAACACGCGGAGCATTTAGCAAACAAGTGGAACTTTAAATAAACCTCACAAACCCACACAGAAAAAGGGTCCTACGTGTTCCACCACTGCATTAATTTTTGACTGTCCGCTAGAGGAAATTATTATCCACGCAACATAAATGGAACATTTGAGTCGAAGCCAAGTTTACCATGGGAACTTGATGATAAGCGTCAAAGGAACTGGGCCATGATCAAAGGCGCTGATCTATTGTTCCCAAGTCTTCTAAAGGCCGAATTAGAGGAGAGCCGAACAATTCTCGCCTTGACTGGCAGTAAAAAATCGTGATTATGGCCTTCGCGGTGGAAATGGAACAACACGATGAAGGCTGAGAGCGTAGTCTTCTTCATTGTGGCCTTCTACTCCCCTAATGGTTCGGGAAAGTCAGACATCACAGATTTGTTGGCGATTAGGAAGGCCACTCTCCAACTCAAAGTTGCCTCATCACTAAAGTTGGAACTTGGAACAAATCCGATTGGCTTGGAACTCAAGAGTGAACTGATATCCTTGAGTAGACTTTGACGAACGATGTCTTTAGTACAAAAACGTTCGAGTTATGGGAAACCTTTTCATTATTGAGAACAATTGTGCCATAATGATCCTTCATTTTTTGGAACCGTTTTTGATTGGACTGTTATAAAATGAGGTGCTTCCGATACGAAGGTTCGAATGAGACTGCTTTATTTTCTAGGAGGGACGGCACACAAGAATATTTGAGTTGGCGAGGTTTCGTGAATATATACAGTTTCATAATATCCCTCCCTTAGCAGAGAATTTGGTCAGAATGATGTCGAAAGAAATGAAGTTTGAATCATCGTTCACTCAATATCCCCTTCAGGTTAGTTTGAAGACCTGAAAGAGATTGAAAGAGATCGATGAGCAAGACTGAATAACACATGGAATTTAAATAGGCATTGGGTTGGCATTCTTGAAAATTCTCAAGCGCCGATATTTACAAAATAGCACACCAATCATGAGTACAAAACAAACAACTGATGCGGAAGAGGCATAGTAGGGCATGTGATTCCATAAAGATAGAGGAGGAAATATCATTGCCGGGTCATGGATAATAACCGGGACTGTTTTGTTGAAAGCTTTTATGAGTCTACTTTTGGGAAATGAGAGTTGCAGATCAGGTAAAGAAATATTGGGAAAAGAGAGGGTGTAGACAGAGACTCGTGAAGCAATTAAGAATTGGGGTCGAATAGTTAAGTAATCATTGATTCCCGCACAATTTGGGGGCACTTGGACAATACGTATGCCTTTAAAAGAAAGATGAGAAACGACTTTGTTGAAACACACTATTCTTAGTACATCTGCCTCTGGATGATAAACCAAGAAATTTCTTGTGCTTAGTTCCCACGCATGAGACTTCAATGGAACTGATTTTAACTTGCAAAAGGATAAAACATCGGATATATTTCGTTGATATACCGCTAAGTCACATCCTGCTAGTCTCTGTGCTTTGATAATAAGCGGACTTTTACAAACTGTAAATATTGCAAATTTAACGCATAAATCACACTGCGTACTAAAATAGGTGAGAGAGAGATTTCTCAGGGCTAAACCGGACTCTGACATTACTGGATAAAATAGCTGGTTATTTTGTCCTGCGATAGGAAGTCCATTATATTCAAATAACTCAAATTCTTCAGATTTGGATATAACCGGTAGGTGGATGGCAATTCTGATGGTGCCGTTTTGAAAAACGAGATAACTGTGCTTACAGGATAAAACATCTAAAACAGTGGTAGGTGCCAATTGATAGGTTTTGAGAGAAGCTTGAAGTTGGAGATGTGCGAGTTTTTCCAAAATTATTCGACCAGGAAAAAGTTGTGGAGATAAATTGTCTGATAATATTAACGTTGAGATAACCTCCATGATACGGATGGCTTGCTGAGCGGCGTATGTTGCCATAACAAAGAGCGAAACAAAAACGCTGACTTTGTGAGCATTAATTTCGGCCAGACTGATCTGGTCATTGAGTACTTCCCTGAGTCGTTCAATGTTCATCCCTTGAAGCTTCAGGGTGTGCTCAGATCCACGAACGACTTGTATAAGATGCTCCTGATTTTTGAGAAGCTGGAGATCGCTTTGCGAAGTTCCATGCGAATCTCCAAAGATATATCCTCCTACCCCAGCAGCAAGAGTTGCTAGGGCCATGCCCACGAAAAGTTGACGTTTGGTTCGCTCTGGGGCTGGCACTTTCAGGACGTGTAAGAGGTTTGTTAGTTGGGTTTGGCTATTGGCACAGGACTGATTTGCCACGTGTAACGTATGGGCCACGGAAAAGATCTGTTCATTGTTGGGCACCGTAAAGGTAGTGTTGAACCAATTGAATAAGCGGCATATTGCTGACAGATCTCCGTAAAGACGGGTCAAATCAAGCTCGCAAACTAGATCTGCTACTCCCGCTTGAGGATAAACAGTCCCCAAGTGGTTGAACAAGGGATAATTTCTTGACGTTGAGAAATAGCGTTCTTGGAAGACCAAAAGCTTTGCACTCTCACAATAGAGAAGTATTTGAAACACGCAAATCGGAACTGATAGTCTCATGATTTCGGTTCTTTCCTGTTGTAAGCCTTATACTCAAGTGGCCGTTTTGGTAGCGGTATGTCTTTGATATTAGTAGTAGATGCACTTGACCGAGTAAGACGAGGGCCTAACAACTCATCTGCGAGGCAAGTTGGTTCGTGGCTTCTAGGATTCGTGGTGTGTGATATATTCTTTGCAAGAGAGCTTGATTTACGCGTACGGAAATGGAGGAGAGAGTCAGATATTCTCTTGAAAGGAGATTTTTGAATTGCACCAGTGGATGGCGATAACAGGGGTACGGTACTGGAAGTGTCATGCCCGTCAGATTGTGGGTGATGCATTTCGCTCCCTTGGGGGCAATCTTGCTCTTGGTCACTGACCGTGTCCGAGTCTCTGTTCGACCCGCTTGGTCTTGGTGCTCTCTGACTCTCACCTTGAGACGTTGAAGGTAGAGGAAGATCGGTAGATTCTTCCTGACCGGTATCCTCATCGCTTGAACTAATTTCGAGATTAGAGCTTCTCCTTCGAGAACAATAAGGGGCGTATTTGGTATTTGAGACTCGACCTGTGCTTCGCTTGCAAATTTCTTTAGGAATGTGTGTGCTTTCTTCCATTCCCGACTTTAGTATTGCTGGTTTCACCCTATTTTGATGAACGAGGAATTCTTTGCCATTGTGGGAATATTTAATATTGGTGTCGTCTGATGACACAACTACAAAGGGGCCCTGATAGAGGGGTTGCAATTTCGCATTCTTGAATTTTTGGAGCGGTTTCGTCCGTAGGTAAATATAATTACCGGGCTCATATTTCTGCTGCGACGTTTGATACTGTCGATTGTAGTTTTTCTCGTATACCATTTTATATTGAAGGTTATTTTCTCCGGCAATTTTACGACATTGGTGCAAACGAGACAAATGATCTCTGTTTCCTGAGTAATCTATAAAAGATTCTTTGCCAAAAAAGGGCATGTTGCAATCAAATCCAAAAGTAAGATGAAATGGAGACATTTTTGTTGCCTTTGAGACTGAAGTATTATAACTAAATTGTAGATATGGGATATAAGCCTCCCAATCAAGGAAAGGAGGTTCCAGAACTGATTGGAGATACCTTTTCATAACTTTGTTGAACAGTTCTGCTCTACTGTTGCTTTCCGGGTGATATGCACTACTCGTTTTGTGCAGATAATTCAGTTGGGTTTTGAGTTCCGTCATAAAAGAATTGACAAACTCCTTCCCATTATCTGAAATAATCAAATGGGGTGTTGAAAACCTCAGAACCCATTTTTCAAAAAAGGCTTGGGCAACAGTTTTGCCCTCCTTATTTTCGATCGCAGCCAATTCGACATACTTAGAAAAAGCGTCCGTCATGACGAGAACATATTTCTTTCCTTTCTCAGAGGTTATCAGGGGGCCAAAGAGGTCAATGTGCACTCGATGATTGGGACTAGGTGGCTGGCTGAGGGGTTTGAGACCCACTTTCGGGGGGTGATTGTACGGACGGGTTACTTGGCAAGTTGTGCAAGACTTAATGTGCTCTGAGATATCCCTTGCCATGGACGGCCAAAAATACTGAGCGATAATTCGTTCATGTGTTTTATAAATACCCATATGCCCTCCAGCTAAGCTGTTGTGAGCAGCCATTAGGATTTGCCCTTGTATCGCCTGAGGGGCGAAAATTGCTCGCTTCTGTCTACCCGAATAGAGGAGAATATTGTTTTCAAGTTTGAGATTACGGCTCAGTTTTTGAAAATTTGCAGAGTCATTGTTTCCATGAGTCAAATCATGTTTAAGCTTTGAAATTAAGGGGTCTTGATCTTGCATATCCACTAAAGTTTCATTCGGTATATCGATTGATGAAATTGGATTTCTGGATAAGAAGTCAGGTACTGGCTGGTCCTTACCAGGCTTATAATGAATGGTGAAAGAATATTCGAGCATTAATTGTTGTAGTCTATTTAGAGTCTTTGTGTGAACTTTTGATAGCTTCTCCAAAGGTTTGTGGTCGGTAAATAAGTCAAAATGCTTACCACGCAAGTATACATCAAAGTGTGATATCCCAAAACAAGCCGCTTGTAATTCAAGCAGGTAAATAGAGTAGTTCTTCTCATGGGCACTGAGCCCTCGACTGGCAAAACCGATGGGTTTTGGCACACCATTTTTGTCGGTTTGAATTAAACACGCACCTAGTCCTCCTGGGTGCTCTTCAGACCCCAAAGCAGCATCGACAAGGAGAGAATTCTCTAAAGACGGATCTGGATATGTGAGGACTGGTGGAGAAATGAGACTAGCTTTCAATTTTTTAAACGCAGATAGTGCTTTAGGAGGTAAACTACCGCCTGCCCATTCGGAATCCTTACGAGTAAGCTGAGTCAAACTTTGGGAGAGTAGACTAAAGTTAGGCACCGAAGCTCGAAAATAATTGCATACGCCAATAAATTCTCGGATTGATCTAACACTCGAAGGGGGTGGAAAGTCCCTAATAGTCTTTGTTTTATCAAGACCAGGTAAAATGCCTTGGTCTGACAGAGTAAAACCCAAATATGATACCTTTGGTTGGCCAAAGCTACATTTGCTGAGATTAAGCTTGAGCTTGTTTGCTCGCAGTCTATTAAATACATGCTGCAGTTCCTTAAATTGCGATTCGTGATCTTGGGAGTGACACAAGATATCATCCTGATATGTTATACACGTTAAACCTCTCATGATGAAATCCATGAGTCTGCCGAAACTGGCAGGACAACCCTTTAATCCGAATGGGGAGACTAACCATTCAAAACTTCCAATTCCTGGAATGGTGAAACTGGTATATGGCCTTGAAGCTTTGTCTAAAGGCATTTGCCAATATCCTGAAGTAAGATCGAGAGAACTAAAAACTTTACTTCGTGCCCGTCCTAGAGCGTCAATACAATCTTGGACCTCGCGTCCACTATATTTATCAACATGCGACTTATCATTGAGAGCCCGAAAATCTAAAACCGGCCTGAGTGTTCCATCCTTCTTGGCTACACAAAAAATTGGGCTATTATAACGAGATTTAGATGGTGCAACAACACCTTGGCTCAACCAGTTATTGACATGATCGATAAGAATTGAACGGTGCTGTTCGGGGATGCGGAATTGCTTTACATATACAGGATCATCTTCTTTCAATGATATTTTGTGTTCAAAGGCGTCAGTTAGCCCTAAATCTGATTTGCCATGGCTGAAGACATCATGATTTAAAGTAATGAGAGAGATGTACTTATCTATTATTTTTTGTGGTTCATGTTCGAATTTGCTCTTCAAAATGTCCCTCAGGTATTTTGCTTTGACATGGGAAGGTCCACTGGAAATTGGTGGAGAGGATGCGGGAGTTTCTTCTGTGTTGAGAATCAACTCGGAGACAGAGGACGCTTTGACCCGCTCGATGCTTCCCAAATAAGTCTGTCTAGGGACGACAGTGTCTACGTCTAGTGGGTTATCGACCATCACAACTGCTTGTCCGGATTCGTTAAGGTTTAAAAGACCAGGATGACCACCAATCGGGAGGGTAGTGGTTTGGATATGAGAAATGGCAAGTCCTGCCCCATGTCCACGAAGACCAGGCTTGATATTGGCTTGGATTGGTATGGCTTTAGAGGAGTTGGCTGGGATTGTAATCTCCCTGCGACTGAGTATGGCTCCGACTTCCCATGATGACGTATTGAGTCTATTGCTTACGTCCCAGTATAATTCGTTGGAGTTAGCATTAAAACTCAGGCCATGTTCTTTCTGAAAGTCATGGCCCAGGATAAGGTCTGAACAAACATTTGCCAGAAGATAGAATTTGTTACAGAGCGTCCTTCCCATAAGAGAAATAGTCAAAATATACACGCCGCGACACTCCAAACGGTTTCTTCCAATGCCACAGAGGGGCTTGTTAATAGGGATACTCTCAGGACGCAGATGTAGAGGAATGCGCAAAAAGGCTCTCTCGCTGATAACGGATACGGATGCACCAGTGTCATAGAGTCCACGAAGTTTGTGACCCCCCGGCAGGGTACACTCTGTCCCTGGGCGTGAGTCTAGGCATGGTGAAAAGACTGAACTTATAATTGGCGATAAATTTGAAGAGAATGATGGGGTAGACGGGATCACGTATTGACGTGATCCACCATCTAATTTGACTTTTGATATGAATTGTAGAAAGACTCTTCAGAGATTGTCTCAACTGGTTCTGTAACATTGTTATTGCGGATTCGAGAATTAAGAAGACCACTTCCTGGGCGAGGTGATCTGTCAAATTCGGCCTTTGACATAAATCGGTCATTGACAGTCCATCGAAATTTGCCATCTTCTCGCTCCTTTGCCCTCTTTTTGCACTCATTGGCTTTATGGCCAACAATGCTACAAAAGAAGCATTTGACCAACTGGTTACTGTCCCGTCTGCGGTCGAGGGCCACATTATTTTTGGAAGGAGGAGCTCTATTGACCCCACTTCGCATCTTGCGAATAAAGGCGATTTCGTCAAAGGTTAGTTGTTCATCAATGGCTTTTTGTGTGAACGCTTGCGAAGGATCCTCAATCTCTGCAATAACATGTCTTCCCCTGGCTTGGATTTGGGCTTGTTCGGATAGGCGTGCCACTTGTACCATACCTCCAAGGTCCCGAGGGTCAGCTTTAGTAACATCTTTAAGCAAATCATCCCTCAGTCCCAAGCAGAAAAATGCTGCCATGTGGAAATCAAGTACTACTTTGGTCACTTTTTTTCGATGAATCTTTTCGCCCGCTGTTTCACTGAGCCAATCCTCTCCAGTGAACTCGTCTTCTAAGCCCTCGACCAGTTTCTTGTATTCCACTTGGATACGATTTAGATATGGAGAAACCATTTCACTTGGCTTTTGACTGAAAGAACGAAGAATATCAACCTTGTCGCTTGCGTTGACAAAGGTTGCGAATTCCTCCAGAAGTTTTGGTTTTAGAGTTAACCATGCCCCCATCCAGGAGGCGTCCGAGTGGTTAGTATACCAGGTTCCAGCCGGAGTCCCGGGTTCCAACATTAATTGGGCATACGATGCTGATTTTTCATCACTCCAATTGTTCGCCTTGGAGATGATGTCCACGCGACGAACCCAATCGCGGACAGTATATACTTCCTGTACTTGCCCTTTTGAACCATGATACTTTTCGTTCAACCGATGGCCTGAGTACGGAGGTACGCGAAAAAGATTTTTCGGCGATGTCACCTGGTTATCGTCCTCGTGTTCACCAGCCATCATAGAAAAAGAAAACTCGCCCTCCAGCAAATGGGGATCTCTATCAAGAGATTCAAGCAAGAGATCTCGTTGTACAAGGGATCGTCTATACTGCCGACGTGCCCGTTGTAATTGTCTTTGGGAAGGTGTTCCAGTTAATTCTGAATAACCAGAATCCCTTCCTGCCATAAAAGGGCGTGCACGAAACACAAATGAAACACAACTAGAAGCGCTGCCACCAGTGTTATAAAATGAGGTGCTTCCGATACGAAGGTTCGAATGAGACTGCTTTATTTTCTAGGAGGGACGGCACACAAGAATATTTGAGTTGGCGAGGTTTCGTGAATATATACAGTTTCATAATAGGACCCCTGAGAGAGGAATCACTCAAAATCAACATTAACAGCGAGGATATCGATCTTTCTGTGTACAAAATAAGTGTACATATACTGTATATACAAGACAAAGTTGGAGAAGTAATACTGATCCCTTGTTTTGAAACTTTGGATCAAATTGAATCTGGTCCACATTTGCAACCAAGGCAGGCGGTTCCTTTGATCTCAGATGTGAGGAATATGTTTGCACCCAGTTTCATGGCTTGTGAAAACATGGGACCGATCGAAGGGTTCTCTGAATCTCCCGGCAAAGTTTGGAACACATTTGCCTTCGTTGCTCAAATTAGCCACTTATCTTATGGCCTTTAGAGTGGAAAATCTGGTATTCAGAATTTGAATGTACTTCTGGTTTTATGCTCTATGAAGATCTTCTTAAACTTGAGTTGGGTTTAAAGTTTTTCCCCGTCCAAGTTCCCCTCTCAGATATGTTCCCTTCCCTGCAAATCACTTGCATGTATGGGGAAAAAGTTTGGCCTTTCTTGGTTAAAAGAGGGGCAAGAAGTCCTCCAAATACGACAGAGGTCGTATTGCATGGATGGAATTCCTTCTTTTTCGAGGATCGTTTTAAAGCCTTTTGGGTGTGCCGATTCCTTTGAAAGTAGAAGGAAGCAAAAATGAAATTTATCTGGCTTCACGTTTGGTATACAACTTTTGCCTTTCATGAAAACAAACTGACTTTGGGCCACCTTCAGTGGCTATTTGTGAACCAGTATTGTTTGCTAACTCAAAACTGTGAGTTCTGGCTCGTTCGAAACAATCTGGTTCCCACCATCTGTTCCTTTGATCTCCATCGTGATGTGGATATGGCTGGCACACGATTGGTGTTCTCCTAATTGGCCAATACTCGTCTTTGAGAGGTCCATTTGCATGAATCTTGCTCTCTCATTTATCCTCGTCCAAGGAGATGAATATGTTTAGGTCAATTGCCCAGAGAAAACCACTCGAGGGCTAGTAATACTGTACATACGCTCACTTACTCGGCAGATCCCACTCCTTATTAGAATAGATATGAGTCAAACTGGGAAAATGATTTTTGAGATGAAAGAATAACAAGCCCTCTTTTGGTTATTCATTTTGGGCTCAGTCGTTCCACAAGTGGAACACTGAAGGATTATCGGAATAACTTTTCATTTATTTCGTTTCCAGATTTGCTAACGGGAAAGATCACATCGATGAATCATTATTGTTGGCACTCCTCTGAAAAAGAACGCAGATCGTGCAAGATCAACGGAAAATAACAATGGTGACCGACTCACACATGACCATTTTGGAACCATCTTGGGAATTGAGCCTCTACGTAAGCCAGTCAGTTGCCTCCATTGGCTCATCTGGGAACCCAAAAGCGGCCTGGTCTTATACCTCCGTCAATTGTTCCTCCAGCTTCTTATGAATAATTTATCAAGAAACAGAGCGACCGGCCTTGTTCCACCGACAAGGAGGAACATAATTGATTGTTCCCACTCTCATGACATAGTAGTACACTACATACTATAGTACATGGCTAACGAGAGTACAGTATAAGAGCGTCGGAAAGATTCGAGGATTGTCGAATGATAAAGCAAGATCTCTCTCACAGGCGACAATCAGATCTCTCAAAGTACAATTGCACTCACCACCGATTTTCTCTTTGGGACAATCGTCATTGGCACAAATTTGCACTTCTTCAGCCACCCCAGAGCAATTGGCACCCCCATTAGCGGGTTTGGGGTTGGTACAAAAGCGTTGACGCGATCTTTGAGCAGGTCCACAAGTGAAGGAACAAGGGCTCCATTCCAGGAATTGGGACCAGGATCCATCCACTGAGTAGATGCAAATACGAGAATAATATAGGGTATGCCTCCCGAAAACTATGCATTGCGCCTTTTTTCATTTGGAAGAGCCAGAAAGGCATATCAATAAATCAAGACCCTCGGGTAGAAACCCAAAGTTACGGAACAAAAGGAGGCGCACACATACTTTTGTTTTCAAGATAAGGGTTCCCATATGAAAGGTTTTAAACCACGTCTAGCTTTTGTTTGGGTATTGCAAATACTGTGCATCTCATTTGTCTTGGTTAAGATACCATCTTACCTGGATCTGGGAGTTTGGTTGAATTGTTTGATATTGTCGTACTTGGAGTTGCATCTGATATTGCTGTTGTTGTTCCATTGAGTGAGCTAGATCCCGAAATAGGGATTTCAGAAGTAAGGCCTACCAATAAAGCATAGACAGGCATGTGATATGAGTTAATCCAACAAGCTAGGTCGCCATACCAGGTCCTACAGAAGTTATTGAGGCTGGAGTGGAACTTCCCAATGAAGACGGGAGAGAACTCGTTGGATCAGAGCCACTGGAACCTGGATCAGTTGTTGATAGAGTTAATTCAGTCGATTTGTTGGTTGAGACTTGATTGGATTGTTGAATTGTTGTTTGATTTTGAATTGTAGTCGATATTGTTGTAATTACTGACTCTGTCGTTGTTGTTGTTGTTGTTGTTACACTTGTGGTTGTTGTTGTTACTGTTGTTGAGGCATTGGTTATTGGTGTGAAATATACCATTCTTTCTGTTTTATCTGGTAGGCATCCCACCCCAGCAATTTCCAGACATTTTCGTTTCTGCTTTTGTTCAATGGTCCCATTGGCCAAAGTGGTGTTCTCAATTGAGGTCCATGGGGTCCACCAAATGGATCCGAAAATGGTGACCTCCATGATCTGTAGTTGACCACAATCCAATCCTTGAATGGAGACAAATTTGCCTTTAATTATGTTTTTGCAATCAAAATACTCCTCCGCGACAGATGGATCCACTAGACGCTGATCGCAATGTTGATTGAGTCCAATCCTTTTGTCCAAAGCAAATTCTCCCCTGATGCCAATTCGGATTTCCAAAGTCATTGGGGTTCTTGCCACTGAAGGGAACTGAACCAACACCCCACCGACTCCATCCTCACGACCGATATCAAAGACCAAAAATGGGTAGGATTCAAAGAGAGACTTGTAGAAAAATGATCCAGTTACTATTCCATCAAGAACCGCAGAAGGTGCGTATTCGACGCCCGAAACCCAGTCTTTGAATATAGTTGAAGCCGTGACAAATAGGTCCACTAAAATATATTTATTATTGAAAGAGATGTTAGAAAAAAGAGTTACTTTTGAATCACCTCCAAAGTCAAAGAATATTTCCTCTATTCTTATTTCTGCCTTGGAATCCTTGCTTTGAATTGTCACCACAGTTCCGTTCAAAGGAATTCCACATTTCAAAGTGAGGAAAGCTGTCGAAGGTTCCCCGTCAACTTCCACACAAGTCTCTTCTGGAACTGCTTTTTGGGGGTTAAAAGGTCCCTCAGGCTCGTTTCCAACTCGAATCCGAATATTTGAGAACAAATTGCGGTATTTGTACAATAGGACAATATTAACCTGATTGAATGATTTGACAACTGGAAAGGCTACTTCAATCCATGGTGATTCTTCGAACTTGGTTTGAAAAAAGAATTTGTTTCCAGAGCAATCAAACATGGCGTCCAAGAGACCAGTTTTGGACGCAGCTTCAGAAGAAACTTCAATACGTGGATCTGGAACAATTTCAATATGGCTCACGAAACCTCACAATTGTATTTGTTGGGTAATGGAGCTAAATTTATCTTACATGGATAAGTGGGCGATGATACTGGAGGAAAAGCTGTCATTTGGACCATTGTTTCCTTCAAGCATTCAGATCCTTTGTCATTGGTGGGTCCACTTAAGTAGTCTGTCGCTTTGAGTTCACCGATGAGGAAACAAGAGCTTTTGTAAGCCGATAGGAGAGAATCTCCGTTTTCCGAAAGCGCCAATCCAGGAAAAGAGGGCCCTTTGTAAAAATTGGTCTCGTATTGCGTTACTGTATTGATCTCTTTCGTCGTAACCGGGTTGTCTTTTTGAGAAACCCGGATTACTCGGTTTCCGGACCAAATTAAGTCCAAATTCCAAAAGCCGCTTTCGTTTTGATATTGTTCCAAATGAGTCAAAATGGAAAATTTATCTCCTTCCTTTCCACAAGTGAGTAAGGCTTGATCCTCAGAGCCAAATGGATTTGATGTCTGATGGAACACCTCAATTGATGATCCGGTAACTAAAAATACAGTAATTTCTTCACTGATTAGCTACAAAGGGAAAAATTTTCGTCCATACCTTTGGCACGTGCCCATGCTATGAAATAACCTGTGGTTTGACCCCCACAAGGATCTGTCATACCTAATATGAAATAAATGAAGGAACAGTTACATCGTGTCTTTATCTATTTAGTACTTATCTATGCTATTTACACCATGCTCCCGGAAAAAGCAGTTCAAAAAATACAAGACTCCAAAGACCTGTCGATGTTCTTTCCATGGTCAAGCTAAAATTGCGACTGGACCCTTGACAAACTCAGCTTGAAGTGAACTGTAGGTCAGTTCATTTGAAGGACTTGTAATTAATAGGCGAGGTTCAATTGAAAAATACACCGAAGGTCTAATAAATTGGTTGTCAAAATTCATAGAAGGACAAAGTTCCGGAAGAGACGAGCACATCATAGTTGATATTTTTATGGCTTTTCTGCTGAGTTGCTTGACCGCTTTTTCTTATTCATCAGCCAATCCGGTTTGAGAATTCCAACCGACATTGAACAATTTTATAAGGTTAAGCAGCTATCAAGCGGTGAAGCGAATACACCACAAACATATTAGCTATTAATAAATTGTATTTATTTTATTATATTTTATAACTATATTATTATATTATATTGTTTTAATATTATGTCATATTTTATAATATTGCCTTTTTTGATTGCCCAGAAAAAATGCAAGAATATTTTTTTTAAAATGTATGTTGATACTGATACATCTTTTCTCCCTTGCCTAAATTCTTTTTTTTCACATAGTGATTTCGAGTGCATTTTGCAATAAGGTTTATAAAGCAGTGTAAGAAAGTTCCTGTCTTATTTTCCTAAAACCAAATTACTACAAAGGAAAATTGAATGCATTGTAAATTTTAAAATATTCACAAAATGGAAGGCCATTTTTAACAACTATTTTAACCTCACTCCTAAAACATCAAAATCTCAAACAATTTCTTCAGTATGTACAGTAGAATCTTGAAATTGTTCACAGAAATCAACTTTGTTTCAAATTCTAGCAAGCCACGTTTTAAAATAATGTTTTCTTTCAAACTATTTATCAATGGTGAACCTAAAGTCAAATGTTCTTTGAGACTTAAAAAATAGCCCCTTACCAACGGCAGATATTACATATATTTGTCCATGAATCAGTCTTCTTTTTATGAATTTAGGTTGGCATAAAGTGGAACAATGTTTGGAAAAGGCACTCATAGGTAATTTTCATCAAAAATAACGAGGAGCAGAGAAACACTAACTTTCATATTAGGTGATTTGAAACATCAGAATGATTTTGGTTTTCGATAATAAACAAACATGAGCACAAATATTTGTTTTGAATGCCTTGAAGTTAGGCTAAGTTTGAGGGAACCTGGCTTTCAAGTCAAATCAGAATAGAAATGGTACGCTTTTTCGTGCTTTTTTTGTTATTTTTAATCAAAAACACTTTATGGGCCCGATATTTTAATGGAAACTTTTATCATATTTTTTCAATTTTTCACCACCCTCTAATTATTATTTGCCACCATAGTTAGAGTAGGCAGGTTTGATTTTATACAGTATTAATTGCTTTGTATTGTAGTTCTCAGAAATAGTGCCCAACAATGCCAATAGGTCTAAAAACAGATGGGGAAAACTGCGTCGTAGAGATTCAAGCATGAAGCAAGTTCGCCATTAATCAAATTTGAATATTGCTTGACTTGAATAGGCTTTGTAAAGGAGAAAACAATGTCCAAGAAGAATGGAGCAATGACGACATGATCGCCAAATTGATTGGTCCAACGGGACATGGGGAACAACCCTAATTTATATTGTCACCCAAAAAATAGCTTGATGAACTGTTTTGGCGAGATGGGTGTTTAAAATAATTCACACGAACATTTCTCTTCCAAATAAGTCCATTTGATTGCCATATGATTTTCAAGTTGTTATTGAAGACGCTAATATTGAGTGCTTTAAGAGTGATTTATGCAAAACAAGGAAAAACGATATTTGCTTCATATAAAAGGCTAACAAAAACGTTTCTTGACACATCTGATGGAAAAAGTAGACGAACAAAAAAAAGGGGCAACAATTCTTGCCTCTTCATGGTCTCATATCATCAAAATAAAGGTCAATAGACGTGGATGAGAAGTACATATTCTTAAAGAGTCCAGATTTATTCTTATATGTATACGATACGAAATAAAATTCATTTTCATCTTGGAAATGTTAAAACCACAACAAAGCACGTTGATGATTCGGTTTGACTCAAAAAACTATTTGACACCGACTTTTTCTTTCCTCCAATAGACCTTTTGCCCCAGTCAAACTGGATCGTGAACCCCCTGAGGTCTTGGGCTACAAATCTTCGTGCACTTTAAAGCCAAGTGGAAATGGAGCCATAAATTTTAAATTGGTGGCCATGACGCCAGAAGAGAGCTCATTTTTATTTGTATGTTCTTCCTCACTTTCTTCTGGCCTCAATCCCAAATATGGCTCAAAGTTGTGGTACCATAGCACATTTCAATCCGAGTAGTCTCCTAAATCATCAACCTTTACAGAGTGACTTCCACGCGTCAAAAGACTCAGGCGGAAAATGGGGTTTTTGGGAAGATATGCTTACGTTCGTAAAAAAAGATGATTTTGCTTGACGTTAAACATAACCTTATAGTGTTTGTAAAAATAGGGTTCAGGATTACATATGCAAGTGTTTATTGGAGAATGATATTGTTTTACCATTTCAATTTTCTGAGTCCCGACGCCGATATCGACCTTTGACCAGATGGTCCATTATTGGATCGGCCTGGGAAAAACAAGTTTCGACTCAGACCTTGTCTACATACTAGTCCCAAATATTCCTAGTTTAGAGCAACAGACCACGAAGCCCTTCAAGCGTAATATCTTAGGAAATGTTAAAATGCTCCTCCGCAGGAACGAAATTGGAAAAAAACCCTCTCAAATTCGACGAGAAAAAGGGTATTTGGACCTCAAATAAGGAAAAAGACGACTGCAGGGTTTCTTCCCATTTAGTATGTACTTCTCCATCTTAAAGCTTCTTGAACCAAATCGACCCCAAAAGAGCCAGATTGAAATGGTGGACAGGTTAAAATTTGGACTACTTGGAACATTTGCTTTCTGTGGTGTAATTGGAATTAGGAAGGGTAGAATAGAAAATATGAAACAAGGATGATTTAGCAACAAACTGTCCTCATGTTTAGTTGAAATGGAACTAAAGTCAAGTGCTTTAATTTTTTTTGGTTGGGTGGGGAATCTTTATTCCAGCTACAAGGAATGGGATTTCCTGTGAAGGAAGTTAATCATTGACGTTACTGCATATAATATAAATAAAATAATAACATTTATATGAAATTTGGCCAACTAACGGGTTACTGTTGGCAGATCTGTACAACCCTTGAATAGTGGGTTAATTAGGAATAGTATTTGAAAATTTGTCTAACACCGCCTGAAATGCTTCGTCTTTTTGACTATGCATACCCAATTCTTTTAATTTTTAAGTACAATAAATTAAAAATAAATAAAATTTTCGGTAACCCATCTCAATATAACAAAGCTCAAAACTTTGCTACTTTTCGGTTAGCATATAAAACATCCAAAAAAAATTTCAGCGTCAGCTGATGATTGACAAAAGATGAACAACATCTTGAAACTTCTAGACAGTTCATTCATAAAAGCTTTTTTCAGTTTCCTCGACATGAGATTTTTAAGACTTTCGAAAAAGTGGTTTATCCATCCGCCTTTTCTGAATAAATAGGATATTACAGTACTTGCTCTTAATAGCTAAAAGCTCCGTAATCTTCAACTTCAGTGTGCTCTTTTCACAATCATTGCAATATAAACATGCAAAACGGTATCTTTCCAATATTGGATCTACAGTAGGTCCTGATGCTCCTAAGTTATATGGTACTTGATTGTGATAAGATCTTAGCGAAAACATTGACTACTGTAGTTAACTTTTGTTATAAAATGTCATGAACCAATTTGTGCCAGATCCTTGAAATTTGCGGGTAAAATAAAGATGAAAACAAAAACACAAGGACATGGCCGAAAACATGGTGGAAATGCATTTCTTTCCCCAAAGTGGCCAATTGAGTCATTGAGAAACGAGGTACAGTATACGAGCTCTCGTTTCTCTTTTTTAAAGTGTTTCACATCTTGTTCTTTCGCGAAATACTTTTCTAAATGGATGGTCCTTGTTGTCGGGTACAAATCGTGATGCTGGAATCAAGTTGCTCCGTTGGGCATTATTTCTCCGCGCTCAAATAAAAAGAACTGAGGGTTGGCTGTATAGTTCTATATACACAGAAATGTCACTCCCAAATTGTTTTTGATTCAACGAGCTTGCAGTGTGTGTGCCATGGGATTGGACATTGAGCACAACTAGTTACGTGATTCTAAACTGGAATTTGCGATTTCAGGGAGTCAGTGGCGGAATTGCTCTCTCAACTGCTATGCTGGAACAAGACCAATGCATAAAGAATCAAGTCAACTGGCACCCTTGCTGCTGGATTGCTGAAATGAGCTCAAAATAAAACTCCACTGACCTAACTGGAGTGACATTTCTGTCTATATAGAACTGTAGTTGGCTGTAGTCCTATTCTCATCTCGTATCATCTGAAGGTACAGTAAAATCGAGTCCATAACCCGACATGTTTCCTTTGATTTTGTTCTTCAAAGGCGTAAGACCATATGTTTCAGGGTTGAAACAACCCTAAAATAGTTTAATGACCTTGTTCATTGAAGAAAGCTTATCGTGGTTTAGAAAAACAGGGGTCCTTTTTTTGTTTTTCTTTGCAATGTTTTAAGAGGACTTGAGAGTTGGGAGGTTAAAAGTTGAACTCAACATTTTTTGCTTTGCTGATTGCAAGATAACAGTTTTTTTCCTTCAAGGGACTTTCCAGGATGGTTCTTTTTAAAAAGCAGAGCTCATACAATAATTACTTACCTGAAATCTAAATTTTTAAAAATCTGCTTCTATTTTGCACCCTTGGATCTGATTTATGACAGTCAGCCTGTTATTTCTCATAGTTGTTCAGTGTGGGTTTAAACATTTCTAAACATTTTGATAGAAAAAAAAACATCTTTCAATGCCTATTTTCTGTGAAGAAACTTAATTTTTGAAAGACTTCAACCCGCTAGGATTGGTTGCAGACTAATTCATAGATTTCGAGATTCGTTTCAGGAAACGATTTCAAGGGCAAGCCTTTCATAAACCAAGATTTGTGTAAGAGCTTGTTGATTTTCGGCTTTGCCATTCCTAGTCAATCACCAAAGTTTTTTTTTCTTTTGAGGAGGTCAGACATTCAAGTAAAAAAACACTAATCCATTAGACCTGTACCAAGAAGCACTGAATTTCTGGAGGTGGAGGCGAACGATGAGAATTTTTATTTCTAGTAGAATTGATTGAATTGTGTTCTTTTGCAAATGAGACCTGGCTTGTATTGAGCAGACGGCAGGTTTCAATTTTCAACTCAATCGAATGCCGGAGTGAAAAGTTACGCCTTCTCAAATTTATGTACTAAAGAGAGCATAAATTGAATGAACTCGCCCTTTTGGGGTAAAGCAATTACCAGAAAAGGGGCTAGTTCATTCATTCTCGGTAGGATTTGCACTGAACTTTTAGTGAGCAAAACGTTTGTCTCCAACGTTTGATTGAGCTGAAAATTGAAGTACGTATTCTTGTCATCATAGGCAAGATCTCATTTGCAGAAGAACGTAATGGAAAAGTTCCTACTGGAAATCATGATTCCTCTCGTTAGCCTCCCAGTCCAGAGAAATTCAGTGGTTCTTGTCTACATTTCCTATTTCAAGGATCGGCAATCGGTGGGCCGCGGCCCACATGTGGGCCCAAGGGTGATCGTTGGTGGGCCCACGAGCAATGAGAAAAGGCATAAACACTGGGCCATGAGACATCCATAATGCTGTACTGGTGGGCCCAGAGGTCTTTGATCGTTAATTGTGGGCCTATAAACCTGCCACCATTTGTATGGTGGGCCCCAACTTCACCAAACCGAATTTGGTGGGCCTTCACACAAAAACGGTTGCCGACTCCTTTACTATTCGATCAAGCCCTTTGTTTCACCTCAGCTTGCTTCCCTCATTATTTTTGACCACAACGGACCTAATTTGGGAGCTGAAACTTCCGGGGTTCTTAGGGAATGAAAATGTCCCTCTCAAGGTGTTGGGAATGTTCTTGCGTGACGTAGCTAACAAACCAATGTACACAGTGTAGTATTATGTGCACCAAGAAGAAGAGCGAGTGCAGCTAAAACCAAACCTGATTGGGTGGAACAACGTGAAATATGATTGAAAGCACGCCAAGAAGTCATTTATCAAATGCAAATGGACCATGAATGGTGTGTCAGGCAAAGGGTGCCCGTTCGAGCTTCACAAACTAAAAAATGATGTTCATTTTCCATGACATGCGAGAATAACAACGCCATGGCCCCACCACGTAATTTGCCAAGTGGAAACAAGACCATAAAATATGTACTTTCAAAGATCCGATAAAGGCTATCTCCAAAAAGTCAGTTTTTATTTGTTTAGACTGTACTCTGATTTTGAATTGACAAAAGCAATTCAAAAGTCCGGGAAATTTTGACTGGTAATTTTTTTATTATCGCTGCAAGGAATGGGATTCCCTGGAAAGAGTGTTAATTATAAGCGTTACTGGATACAATAAACATTTATGTCATACCTCGTCTACCAATAAGTTATTGTTGGCAAGGCGAGTTGATCAGGATTAGCATTTAAGAATTTGTCCGATACTGCTTTAAAAGCTGTTAGAGGATCAGCTCCTACATATTCCCGACGAAGACTAATGGGCAAAAGATTGAACTTTAAAATATATATAAATAAAGATTGAGCCCGATAGAGAAGAGAGGAGAACTTCATTGTTCGAACTAGCCTTGATTCCTACAGATTTGGAGGTGCTCTCAGAACGCATGTAAAACCTCTACGATCGCAACAACTGATCTCAAAGCCTGGGTTAGGACAGAGCCCATGAATGCTCTTGAAAACATACAGTATCAGTATAATACAGTACCTTTCATATCCTCTCTGAGTACTGTACAGCCTTAGCTTCTGGAGTCTCTCCCAATACGAGAGCTCTCTCATTACTGACTCGCGACTTTCAAGCCCGTCAATAATCTGTTCAATATTACCAACCAGTTGAGTTACTATACTAAAATTGGATTTCATCATCTTCTCAAAAACTTTTGACATACTGGAGGTCTAGGATATTGGTTCTTACACAGGAATTCTTCCAAGAACAGCAAAACCCCTTTCGATGTTATCTGTAAACCAAAAAAAACCAGATGAGTCAAACACTCATTGAGTAAATGCTCAATGATCACTAAACATTTGGTATCTAGCCGTTTCACGTCTTCATAACCATGGCTAAAAGCCAATCAAAGCACTTGCATACCACTTGGCCTTGTCTCATTTATACTTTTCGCACTTGGCAAAGACCAGCTGAGGTTTCTTTTTGGGATGGAACTTTCTCGCCTCTCACTCTTCACCGCCAGATTGCAAGGCTGCAATTTAATTCTTTGGCATTTAAAGGAAGACTAGAACTATTTCTGAAAATATTCCCTCTGTTAAATTCACTCTCACTTAGGTCTGTCTAGGTCAGTTCCAAGTTCCAAGAGATCTTCCCGTATCAAGGATAAAGGGGAAAGTCTGAAGAAAGAATGCTGAGCTTGCTGGTGTCTGTTTTCTTGGCGAGTGTCACGTGTCCTCGCGTTCACTGACAAAATCAAGGTCGTTCGTCAACATAAACAATGGTGACAGCTGATTCTGCTCAATTGAAGGCCATCATTTTTCACCTCGATTGGTTTTGCCTGGTAAATGTCTTCATACCCTTAAAGACGAAGAGTAGGCGGGTAAAGACATTCATCGTGTCTGCCAAAAGAATCTTTAGTTGGGTTCGATCGGGCATGAATGAATACCAGATCAGAGGACGACTCAAAGGACAAAGGAATCTAAGGCCGTGCTGGCAAAAGTCCAGTGGAAGATGATAATTTTTGTGGTCATTCTTCGACCAATGGGCAAGCCTAATCAAATGTATTTACCATACCATGAGATTGACCGTTGCGAGATCTTTCTACATTTCCCAACACATCTAGGTGAATGGGATTCAAATTGTGCTCATGGAGATATGCTGTCAAAACCACATCGTTATATTCAAAGACCTGTGGAAAATAGACGGACTAAAGCTTCGATACCTTAAGAGGTAATTTGTATTAACCACTAGACATTTTTCAAATTTTTTTTATCTTTTCGACGTCGAAAAGGCTCTTTTTCGGCAAGTAGCTCTATTCTAGAGATGATTATTTTCGATTCAGAGTTAATTATCAACGCCTTCCAATGAAGATAATAAACTTGTAAGTTTTATTTGATTTCATCTTGAAAAAACTGAACATTTTTACATAACTTGAAAGAAATCAATTTATTATTTGTGATATATACAGTATGCTCCTCTGTCCATTTGATAATTATTACAAAGATGGAAGAGGTGGTTAAAATAGCAAAATTATACTCAAACAAATGGACAAAAAACTGTCCATAAATCACTATGTTTTGAAGCTCATGCTCGTATGACGATGTTCCAAATTTGGCTCATATACTACTTAGTCCAAGTTACTTTGTAACACTTTCCTTCACTTCTATTTAGGGATACAGTGAGTTTTTCTAGCACAAATTTAGCAAGCCTTATGTACTACAAATAGTGTTAAAACAATGTTAAATTGTTGCGTAAAATATTTTCACATTTCACCTAAGAATGTGCTTCCAGTTTCAATCGAATTCGTCGGGAAAGACCGCCAAAGCCTTTGTCTAAAAGTGTAGCATATTTCAGCCTATCACTACTTCATCTCCTTTCCTCTTGTCTTTGAAGTAGAATTTAATCTCAAGGTAGGTTTTGTCTCATAAAAGAACCTTTTTTCATGGCTCAGCTTTGAGCTCAGCATAATCTGAGCTGTCCTTTCAAGATTTTCTCACACCTTCCATAAGACTCTCGTCAGGCTTTGTGGATGGGATTAATTTACTTTGAAATATGGTTCATATACACACTAACCAAGTGTGTCACATCCCATTATCTTTCAACCAACGGCATGATTGTCGGATCTTAAGTAGTCTCTAATGGCAATACATAAGGCTATTTTTCGGATAAACTCACATGAGAGAAAGAGGCTGAACGACGAGAAGACAACACGTCTTTCAGTAACGGAGACCTCGGGAAAACATGGAATAGCCCGATAAACAGATTTAACACCGGCAACTGCTCTGAATAAATGCCTATGAAATAGCAAGTTTTGGTACGCTCAGCACTGCGTAGCAGAGTTTTGTTGAGTTATTATGGGCATAGAAGAGTATCACATGGGGGAATGTGATACATTTCGTTATAACCCTTGTCAATGTTGACGTAAAACGTGAAGCCTTGCCAATCACATTCAGTTGAGGGATTATTATAAATCGGATTTTCATTCATACTTGACACGAGCCATTAAGAATATGTTTAAGGATGTCACTTACTTAATTCTAGAACAATCAGTCACATGGTTCATGGGCAATAATATTTTGAGCGACAATACTTGACCTCGTTCTTATTTGAGAAAGCGTTAATGAAAATGGCACCACAATTATCCTTTTGGTGGATGAGTAGTGTCACTTGTTTGATAGGAAAACTTTTCTTAGTCCTGACCTTCAAATTACAATTACCCTCCCTTTCATTAATGATTAAAGTACCCTTGGATTAGTTTACTTAATTAATGGCACGTCGAATATGAACTGCAGTAGTTCAAATAACTCGAGTATACCAAAGTATTTTAAAATATTCAGGATGAAGTGTAGTTTTAGCGCATCAGCTTATGTGTATGTAATTAAACTAATTATGTTCGTGGATTGACTTTGCATTAGCTGATCAAGCAACAGCATCAAAACAAAGAGAAAAACTGTTCAAGCAGCTTGCCAAGATTAAGGGTTCGAGTTTTCGGCTCTTGAAAAAACTTGTTTCATCAAGTTCGTATTGATCCACGATAGAGAGGAGGCAGATTTCAAGGCATAATGTGCAGTCACTCTATGGAAATCAAAACAAGAAAAAGGTGTTCACAACTGACAGCTGATGAACCTCACAATTTTGTAAGCTGTTTTGCGTTTGTCAATATGCAGATGGTTTACTCCGAAATTGACAAACGCAAAACAGCTTACAAAATTGTGAGTTTCATCAGCTGTAAGCTGAGAACATTTTTTTCCTGTTTTGATTTCCATAGAGTGACTGCACATCGCGCATTGAAATCTGCCTCCTCTCTTTCGTAGGTCAAGACGAACTTGATGAAACAAAGTTTTTTGAAGAGCCGAAAACTCGAAACATTATTTCTTGCAAGCTGCTCGAATAGTTTTTCTCTTTGTTTTGATGCTGTCGCTTGATCAGCTAATGCACAAGTCAATCCACGAATACTTCCAAATGCTCTCAACATCCCTACTTTTTGAAAAAAAAACGAATTATCAATTTTTTACTTATTTTTTGATTTGAAATTTGTATTTAACAAAATACATTACTTTGCCTCTGATCCACACAATTCTTAAATTATCCTTCGCAAATTTTTGGCAAGGACCCAAATAATTGAGGAGTTCTACTTTGTTTTTATATGTTTTGCACTTTGTTCATTCTTTAATGTTATGAAATATTGACAAATGGGTCCTAAGATGAGTACCAAGACTTTTTTTCAAGATGATTGATATTATAGGGATGGAAAGATAAAGAGGTTCCCATTACATCAGGCTTAAAAAATAGATGTCTCTATTTTAAGTTCCATAATTGACCTCTCTCGACAAAGGCCCTTGAAAAATTACTACTCTCCTACAAACCACTACAAACAATCACCAACTAAAAAATAGAAACCGAGACTGGACAAGCATACACCAGTGAACAAGGGAACTGATTAGGCTGAAGAAAGGTTCAACCACACAGGGATCCCAGAGACCCAATCTTCCTAAATCAGAGTAGGCAACCATAAAATTAATGTGGTTTAGTTGGTATCTCTCATGAGGCGCTACGGTCACTTTTCAGCAGCGCACGCTTTGCTCGTTCGTTTTTTTCGGACAACAACATCAAAATTTCTTCTTCGCCTAGCACCATAGGAAAATATTCCAAATATTAGCCTTTCGCCTATTTAGAGTGTTAATCTGTAAATATGAGTTGAACAAAATCAAGAGCTCAAAAAAATCCCAGGTAAGCAGTGCAGAAATAACATTTTGGATTTTCGAGGTGATGCTACTTTTCCGGGTGAGCGCTGAGCTTCCAAGCGGTTGTCAATACCAAAAAATATCGATGTTAACACTTTCAAACAGATTTAGATCTAAAATTCAATGAATTGTATTGTTTGGATTTTTATATTTTTCTCCGATATCAAGAACAAAAAAGGGCGAGAGGGCATGAAATGGTTTTCAAACTCGTGTGAGTTTTTGTGATCATTTTTGGTTTTACTTTGAACTAGGAGGACATTTCAGCCAACCTTTAGGTGGATGTTCCATTTCTTAAGGTCACATCTCTGAGAGTGATCCAATCACGAACACGGAAAGCTAGTCACAAAAGGTGGGCACTCACAGATCATTCAAAAACAACAACCATTCTAAAATAAGACTTGGGTCGATTTAACTTCCTTATATATTAAGTGTTGTTAACACTAAATATTAAGTCAGATGAGCGACCATGCGGAAAGAAGGTAATTTTTGGTAATAATAGAGAATAGAGCAGATTAAGCCAAGAACCACTGAATTTCACTGGACTGGGAGGTTAACGAGAGGAATCAGGATTTCCAGTAGGCACAATTCAATTACGTTCTTCTGCAAATGAGACCTTGCATATGTTGACAAGAATACGTATTTCAATTTTTAGCCCAATCAAATGTCGGGGACATAAGTTATGCTCACTCAAAGTTCAGTGCAAATCCTACCGAGAATGAATGAACTAGCCCTTTTGTGGCAATCGCTTAACCACAAAAGGGCGAGTTCATTTATTCTAGTGTATGCTCTCTTCAGTAAATAAGTTTGAGAAGGCTTAACTTTTCACTCTGGCATTCAATTGAGTTGTTTCAAGGTTTTGAACTTTATTTTTAAAATTAACTGAGAAATAGCGATTGGCTGAATGACCAGTTTACCGAAATTTACCGAAGTTAACCGAAACAAGGACAACCCGAAACCGAAATCAGGTAACAACAAAATCATAGGCAAACATAATTCACCTTGAAGATTTATTTCACCCACGTGATAAAGGAATACAATATGCATTTGTAAAATTCGGAAATATTCTTTTACAGACGTTTCGAATTATTATTGTTTTAATATTTTTCTCCTAGTGTTGACCGTTTTGCTCACCCAAATTGACCGAAACCGGAACAGAAATTATTTCCGAATGCCAACGAAACTGATAAATAAATCAACCCACGACATTTATTTTGTGATTAGCTTATTAATGGCCAATGAGCATCGGACAAATCGATTGCTTTCACATGCAATTCGTCCTTCATATGTTTAGTTACCAAAGCCCATCTATGATTATTGATATCCTTTGCTTTGAGGACCCTTTTCATTCGGCTCTCGCGAAGTGGAAGATCATGCGTGTTGATGTTATCAATGGCAGGCTGAAGAAATCTATGGGACGTTCATTGATACCAGGTCTGATCTTCCAATCAGCCCATGTCCTTGATTATGCATATCTGGAACCAGATAAAGATGGATCTGTGTATAACGAACCCAATGAGATCCAATGATGAAAGGAAACACGATAGTCTTGAGATTACTGCATTCTATGGAAACCTTCTTTTTCGTTCATCGTTCTCCTAATGTGTTCCAAGTGACCTCGTCATGAGCCATTAACTCTTGGACGATAGGCTGGATTGGCCTTGTTCCAACAATTGGTCAGCAAAATGTGCGGGATGAAAACCACCATTTTAACCAACAAAACGTCGCCAGATCTATCGAAGATTGAGGAAGAGATCTCCTTCTAAATCCAATAATGGTCGAAGGGAACCAATCAGCTTCCCTATTGACAATGAATGGATCAAGGGGTACTAGTAATCTCATTAGAACTCTATTATCCGGTTCCAGCGCGGCAAAAATTCTTGAGGATCACCGACGAACCCCATATACTTCAAATGCATAGAAGATTCCTTAATTGAACTTGTTTTTTCCCAAAAATGTGCAAGAGTGCAAGAAATGGTTGCCACATTCATCGCTAATTACTTCAGGGTTTCTTGTCCCTCTTCATGAAAAGTGTTCCCACGAGATCGGGACATGAGGCTTTTTCAAGACAAAATAAGCCAGTGCTTTCTCCTTAGAAAGACGAAGTATTATGGTTCCTGTTCCTCACTGGGAAACGCGGGAAGGAAAGGGGAACTTTTCATCAATCTCGAAAATGCAAAAAGAAAAGGACAGCCAAGGAAATTAAAGATAGAGGAGAGCCGAACTAATTCCGAAGAGAAATGGAGAGAAGAAAAACCTGCAATCGTCTCCAACTTCAAGATCTGAGACGGAAATCCAATTTCCTACAAAGTTTGTTTGCCAAAGCTTGTTATTGATCCAAGTGACTGAAATGAATAAAGTTGATCTACTACTAGTTAAGAGTTATTCTAAGCGAAGACAAATTAAGTATCGGAAAAGCAGACAAACAGAAAGTTGGCTAAGTTGTGATGAATCAAGGATGAATAATGAACTTACCATGGTGTACTGCACTCTTTTCTGACTAGAAACAGTATCTCGTAACGTCATTTCTTTTGGGAAAATTTGATATCGGAGTTAAATCGTTCGTGACAAAAGATTGTAGACATTCAATTTTGTTAGTGAAAGTATCTACGGGTACTGCAGGCTTTCATACTCTTCAAAATCATGGTTCAAAATTCAAACTTTCAAAATAATGATTTGGGTGATAAAAAGTTGCTTAACTTCTTCATCTATTTAAAGGACATCTGGAAATTAGAGTTTCCTCAGTATATCCATAATTTCCAACCAACGAATACACGGAAGCTTAAACTTTAACTCTATCATGATAAAGATTTGACGTGCATGGTCGGAATATTTATTGTTTGGATTTTGCATGCGTTTTTACTCTGTTAATTAATCTCAATTCTGAAAAAAATCCTGATATCCATATCTAGCAGCTTTCATTTACATGCTTTTTGCAACAATCGTCAAGTCTGGTTTCATGACTATTTCCTTCAAATCAGAATTTTTGCCTTTGCTCTTCCTACCTTGTTAATGTTCCTTGATCTGGAAATCATACAATGTGACATGAAAGTTTTGGGTCATTGAGTTCTATTAATACTAGAGGGAGTGTAAGCCTAAAAATGTGTCTACGGTCACCAACTGTTGAGCGGACAAAACTGCAGGAACATTTGAAATGTGTGACCAGGCAAATGTCAACCATGCAATTGATGAATCAAATGTGGAATTGAGTAATGTTTTTGGGTCATATTTGTTATTGCTTGTGGTCACTTTCTTGAAAGAACCAAAGATGTCACTAGGTGACCATGCCTTGGATTTGGATACTACACCTAGGAACTTTATAACTTTTTTGCCAAGACATTGTTGAATAAGTCACTTGAAGGAAGAACACAAATTTAAGCATTTGCATTATGTATGTTAGGTTAATCTAATACATATTGAGATGTCAAACCCAGGGTGCTGTAATGTTTTGTGGAGCCAAACGAAAAATGGACTCGCAACCTCAAACAAAATGGTTGTACAACGGTAGGCCGCATGTTAACACACTTAGTTCAAAAGCGAGAGTATACCAAAATCAAGTCGAATTAGCATTCGTCGAGTATATACTTTCCCCAACTGCTGCATTTCAAACACAGGAGTTGTCGCGAGTATATACTCAAGGCCGGTTAATATGACTTTATTTTATTGTGCTATCGCTATCAAATTAGGTGCGTTAGCATGCGGCCTATGTCGTGTCCGCTCAACAATTGTGAGGGCGACATTTTCCTCATAAATTCAGCGCATTCCGCCCTGCTTGCCAAATCAGTCTGACTAAAGCTTGCACGCTATCTAGTGATTAATAAATGATCTAAGTTTTGGGTCCATCATTTTTTACACTCTCAGGTGCGCATGTCAACAATGAAACTGAAAGAATTTTATCATGATCGTATCCAGTGGTAAGAGAGAAAAAGAACATCTACCGAGTGATTCATAAGAAATGGAAAATGAAACCATGTCCATAACTTGGAAATGGTTGATCTCACAAAAAATGTTTGAAGGTCTCAAAGATTTTGCAGATAACAATTCTTAAGGAAAAATAGTGTTTTGTTCCCTTATTGTCGCCTTATTTTCGGCATTAGCCAAAATTCGGAAGGTAGGAGAAAGTCGAAGTCACAAGCCTTCTGTTTTCAGAAATGACTCTTCATGAGAGAAATCATCGTCGCTTAAATATTCAACTTGGTTAAAATTGCAATTTCTAATTCCTTGAACCAAATGATTGGCCAATTATATCCAATTCATACATGGTTTCAATCACAAGTTATAGACGACGTAATTGGTGTTCTGCTTCTTTTGAAACACCCGGTAAACTGGCTAAGAGTTCAGAAGGAAGTGCATCTCTCGTTTCCGTCTGTTCACATGAAAGCATAAAAAAAACTCGTACATGCGAGTATACTGTAGATCAATGCAATTAGTTCCTCAAAACTTTTTTTTACACATGTCATATGATCAACACGACACAGTTCACTGAAAAAGTGCCTTAAACAACGGAGAATGTTGTTTCAATCACAGTGTCTCGCTGTTCTACGAAAGGCTTTCCAATTTTTATGGTCTTGCTCTTAACTCATGTTCATGCCATGCCATTAACTTTGGGAATGTAAGCAATGACCCTTATTTTGATTTGGTCGTTATTGGTGGATCTGTTTCTGAAAAAAACGGAGAACATGGTCATTTGATCCTTTCAATATGCTTATGAACTCATCAAAACATTGTAATCCATTGCCTGACAAAGTTACCAAATGGCAGTACGAGCATGCAATCCCCTCGACATGGTTAATGATGTATTGATAAGGATATTGAACGTGAAGGTTGCTCCAACAGAATGTTCCCGATACCATCGATCCTTCGTTGATAACATCAAATACATGCAATAATGTACTCAAAGTATTCATTCGGACCAAAAGGTCTCTTTTATTGACAATGGTTCGCATGTTAACGCATGTAAGATTTATTCTAGAGTGTACAAAAACCACGTCAGATTAGCGGGCTTTAGGTTTATAATTGCCCTAGCTGAATTGCTTGAAGTCCAACAGCAGGGGCAAATTTATACTCGACAAACGTTAGTTTTACTTGATTTTGGAATACTCTAAAACAAATATTATACGCGTTAAAATGTAGGCTAATAACTTGACTTCCACATTTTTGGTGAGCTGTTTCGACAAATTGGCAGACGGAAAACTATTGAATATTTAGGAACAAAAGGCGAAAGATCTATGTGGTTAAGGTTTTGTACAGGATACAAATTTTCAAAAAAGCTCTCAATACTGTCTGTGATTATTGCATGCAAGTTTGTAAGTAAAGCAATCAAATGTGGAAGATATGTGCCAGATTAATAACTTGCTCTCAAAATGGAAATAATTTGTGTTTAAGCTTCCAAACGATCATGCCCAAAAATGGCCAAAATATCAAAAGCCGTTGTTAAACAAATATCAAAGTTGCAGAGCAGCCCTTGAATAA
Organism: Tigriopus japonicus; assembly: GCA_010645155.1. Lineage (NCBI taxonomy): Eukaryota > Metazoa > Arthropoda > Copepoda > Harpacticoida > Harpacticidae > Tigriopus > Tigriopus japonicus. Next base: position 1,226,607 of record JAAGOF010000300.1, on the reverse strand, counting down.
AGTTTTTTTTAACAACAACAATGAAATAACTAAATAATCAGAAATATGCATCACCCTAATCAAGAAATTGCAAGTTTTAGAAAATTCCAAAAAGCATCTGACAATTCTCAAAAAGTTGCAAAATTTCTCCAAACATTGCATATACGGCATTCAAAAAAATGCCTTGTACCAAATAATATTGTTAGCTGGCAAACTCCAATATGTTCTTTTAGGAATATTCCAACTTATCCAGTTGATTATCTCTCACATACGAAGTAAAGTAGAGTGCCTGTACCTACTAATGACGCTTCTCGAGACAAAACCGATCCAAATTCATCCCCTCATTAAAAAGATATTTTCAAGCCTCTTTTTCCGTTGCCACCGGTTCCCTCAGTCTAAAGCAATCACAATGGACGCTTTGGAACGGGTTTTGCATAAGAAGTGGCTTTGTCACTAACTGGTTCTTAGGACTCTGGAAGTGAGCGAGAACTTGGCACATAGATGGGATTAGAATCATCGGACGCTTCAGTGCTTAAGTGATCCACAGCAAGAAAGGCTCGGGAAATTAATTCCAGTTTGTGCTATGCCCCTCAGGTTAAAAGTTTTTCTTTCAATGACAATGGTTGTCTATCTTCGTGTCAAAACAGGAAAAACTTTTTCTGCTTCTTCTTTCAAGCCGAGCTCAGTACAAAGGCTTGTCCACAGGGAAGACCTTCAGTGTTCCAAAATCCAATGGGGGTACCTTCATGTACGAACATATTCCATTCACTTACTACATTCGTTGCAACCTCTTGCAGCAAGAAATCTTCATTATTAAATGGAAGAAAAGTATTAGTTGGTGCCCACCCTTGAACTTGAGGGGGAAATGAATGTCCTATGTCCGCTTAACCGAAGTTTTGCCAATCGAAAAGGCAACGAAAACAACCTCAAGAACCAGGAAACTCAATTTGTGACTAGGAGTCTAGATCGGTTTCGTTCAGAAATGATCGGCCTTTACACGGACCTTTAAATTGGCACTTGCGTACTGCAGAGACTTTGGGATACAGCCAAGGCCTTCATTTGTCAAAGTGAGAGGATTATGGCGAAGGAAGGAGCCTTTTGTTGTCATTTTTCGCCGAATGTTTTTCGCCTCACTCCGTCTCAAAAGTGCTCAAAGAGACTCTTTCAAATCAAATTTGGATCCTTTTGGAGCCATCACTTCTTATCCCTTTGAGAGACAAGATGCCCCAAGAGAACGGGGAAAAGTTGTTCGCCCAAAAATAACTAAAATAGTTTTCGCTAGCTCGTCATTCCTTTTGCCAGTCGAACCAAAAACTACCTTTTTAGGTTCTAGAATGGAATAAGATCGTTTAATTTAGCCTAATGAAGGATTAAGCCTCCCAAGTGAGTAAGTAAACTTCGTTTTGATTTACATTCGTCATTTGAAAGAATAGGTTAAAATTTAGGATGCGGGGAAGGGGATTTCACGCATTGCAGAGCTCATAAATCTGATTGAGAACGCTTTCAAGTCTATGGATTTCGACTGCATTTGAAATTGGAAGAGTATTAAGACAGATAATCAAAGAAGCGAAACGACTTAAGGAGTTAAGAGGATAAGGCTCAGTTGGCTCATCTTTAAACATTGAGAGGAGGTAAATGATGAAAAGAGAAAGTCAAAACGAAAATTTCCGGTTTTTAAGCATTGATTTAAAAAGGAGTGTTATACCCCAAAACAAAATCATTATTCAACATCCAAAGAAGCCCTTCATGGTTAGCCTTACAAATTTCCCGCTGAACTCTCAGTATTTCAAAAAATCTTGCCACTAAATATCTTTGGCTTTAACTAGTCTTTTAGCTTCCATTTGACCTAAGACTTTAAATTTCGAATGCCAAAACACAAGATCCAAGTTTTTTTAAATGTTCATCAACTTATGACAAGAAGATAACGCAATAAAATTTTTATTGATTGAAAAACCATCCAAATTATTTGCAAAAGCCCCTATAAAATGTACAACTCGATCAAGAGGAGTGAAAAATGTCGTGTTGTTGAAAATAGGTCCGTAAACAGGGGTTGTTTTTGCCCTATTTCAGTTGAGGTGCCAGGTGCAAATCTTTGCTGTTTTCGAAGCGCTTCCCGCTTTGGCTTCTTCCTTAATGGACTTGCTTGGTTGCTTGGGTCTTAATCAAGCAGACAAATCTTGGCACTTTTGGTGCATTGTCTTGGAAAGGTGGATCGTACACGCCACGAGGGTTCTTCTCGCTCAAGGTTGGCCTTCGATGAATTATTTGTTTTCGTCGTGGTCGATTCTTTCTTTGGATCCTTTGACAAGGGAGGGGACAACCTTGGAACTGTGGGACAGTGTCCAGAAAATCAAAGACATGAAGACACAAAAAGGCTTGGGATATTTTCCATTTTATAATGATGATAATTTCGAGTTACTCATCAACATTTCCTAACAAATTTCAACTAAAAATGAATTAAATTTTGAACTAAGATGGAAGGCTTTTTGCTTAAGAGTAGCAAGTGTACAAAAGCCTTGACTGAACTTGAAGCAAAAATTATGACTTTGAAAACTTTTTTAATCATAACAGGCGATATTGGCTGAGGCGCAAGTTTGCAAGAGAACATTCCTTTGGCAACATTTCCTTTGAAAGGTACATAATGTGTATGATCATTCGGATAAAGCATTAAAGAAACAGACGCAAAACGGTCCATTTAAACTGGTGGCTTTGAATATGGTATGGAAAAACTAAAATAAGATCTACACCTTTAGTATCTATCTGGTTGAGCACGTTGTGTTTACTTTTTCTCTTCCCGTCCGAAAACCGGTTCAATCACGCAGAGGGCGGTCTAGAGAGAAGAGCCGAAAACTCTCTTCCTTTCTTTGGAATGATTCCGTGCAGTAAACGAGGGGAGAAGCGAAGAACAAGCAGAAGAGAGTAGTTGCTCACGAAGGAAGGACACCAAGGGATCAGTTTGAGTGGAATTGGAACAGTGTTTGGAGAAGTTTGCCAACGTGAACACCTCACTCAGCACTTGACCTCCATGATCTTTGTTTTGGAAAGATTCTGTGAGTTTGGTGTTTGTTCCGAGAAACCCAAGACTTTGTGAGCAATCAAGGTATGAAAAGAACTCAACTTCTTGGGTCAGACAAGCTATTAAGCTCAAGTTATAATAACAAGTTCATATAGATACTAAATAGACAAGTAAAAAGTGACTTCCATGGAATTTGTTGAAGAAGAGGGATAAAAACGTGGAACCAGATAGCTAGTTCCCAGAGAGAAGGGTCTTGTGCAAAGGTTTATGAGGAAAAGGCAAAAACCTCTTCTACTCACTTTTCCACACCCCATTTTCTTTGAACGAGTTTAGCCAGAGCAGAAAAGATATTCTCCCTTGGAGATGTCATTCCAATCTTGGAATATTTTGTGCACCACGTGGTGGGTTAAAACCAATTTGCCATCAAAATTTATGCAGTACCACATCAATTGCATTTGGCACAATACATTAGACTTCAAGCTTTCCAAAGACGTTGCAAGAGTCAATGTGAATAGATTACCTCTGGCTCTATTTTCGGCACCTAGATTTGTTTCCATAGAAAACACCCATAGCAAATGTGCTAAGGTTGCGTTCGAGTGAATAAGAATGCCTTCAAGCACGTCAACTCCAAATTGAGACATGGAATACCTGAAGGAATTGCCCTGAGGTAGAGAAAAACCCTTGACCATCTGAACAGAAAGTGAAGCTTGGAACACGCATTCGGAACTCTGCAAGGCCATATAGACCATATCAGATCATGTATGGTAAATAGCCTTTGGTACATAAAAAGAACCACATCAACCATAAGGGCCAGAGTGCATGTTATGCTAGTTGAGTTCAGTGGCTTCAACCATGATGTGAGCTCAAAGATGCATTGAAATTTATTCAGGACTGACGAATGAGCCTTCATGTTCTTCTCAAAGGGGAGTAAACAAGAGGCAATCTTCTGCTCGAGGTCAAATCCAGTCTCCAGGTTGAAGAAGTTGACTTCCCATCTCCAGGGATTTTATCGCCAAGAGGGTCCAAGAACCAGGAAAAACATGGCAAGTCATGCTTTTCAAAGTCAACGACCAGAATGGTGTCTTGTATATTATGTTGTTGGAATCACACAGCTATGGTATTCAAAGTGTTATGAATCTTGAACCATTGAACCATTCTTGAATTGCTTCCCTTTGGCTTGAAAGTAAATTTCGTGCTTTGACAAAAACCTCAAATTCCTTTACCACATGAACCTTTGCAACGCTAAAACTTATCCTAAAATCTGAATGGGGTTGAAATTTTCATTTGAACTTGTACAACGGTTGAGTTTGAACAATTCCTCAAAGAGCTCACAAAATGCTTCCTGAGGTCATTTAGGCGGTCATGAAAGTGCACAGGGTCATAAATATCTGATAAGGTTTGCATTCGTAGTTATGGTGTCCAGGAATCTAGAAAAGGGTTCAATGCAAAAAAACTTTCTTGACAAGGGAGAAGTTGCGTGAAATTAATCAGACATGGAGAAGATTAAGAGACCAAAGTATGCGTTTCTCTCAAATGCGACCTTCACCAAAAACACATCAACTCGTCGATGAGGTTACACCACCACTAGAATCCACAGCAACGATCATTCCTTTTCCAATCAGGACCACTATTGACCACTATTTACCCAGAGATCAGTCAGTCAATGTCAGCCTCATTTGCATGTTCCACGAGGCGCCATGGATGACTCCACCTCTGGAAGACTCATTTCCTCACGTTAGAAGGTGAAAGGGATGGAGATGAAAGAGTGTGGGAGTGTATGCCTCTTAAAATGGATCCAGGCATGGAAATGAGGGCACGAAAACAGGCTATCTGTATTGATTCGCTCATGAATGAGGAAAATCGTTCCGAGTCGATCTTAATAAGTCGTAAAAACCGACATCAATCAACGTCGGTCACGCAATGAAGGTACTTTTCTACCGTTCAATTTTCCATGTCATCATTAATCCTTTTTCTTGGCCTTGGAAGTCAAAAATTGAGAGTGACGAGGCCCACACATCAAATCCAGGCCCACCTGGAAAGTCCTTTGTCACCCAAGAAGCAAAGGGGAATTTCCCAAGAGGAGTCCAAATCTCTTTTCCTTATTATGGTCATGGCCAAGTTTTCTTGGGGCAACAAGGTTACCTCAAAGCTATATGTCAAAACAAATTCACTTATACCTCAAAGGTAAAGGTCAAAACGAAAAGTCCCCTCTAGACGTCCAAACTCCTTTGGAGACGGTTGTATTTCCCGTCAAAATGTGACCACATTGAGCCAAAAAAGTGATGATTTATGAAACTCAGAACGGTTGACCAAAAGGCCAACCAAGGAAAAAAAGTGATCACTTTAAAATTGAATTAGACAAGAAAGGCCGAGGAGGACCATTTTTTGTAAGAATGAGGTTGAAGCTCTTGGGCCGGTAACGTGATTTATTGATGTCTGAGTCATCTGTTCCTAACGAAAGACGCTTTCTTGCTTGCTCTGATAGAAATAACAAGAATGAGGCGGACTCCCTTGAGGATGGATGTGAACAATAGAAACGCTTCAACTTGTCGCATTCACCGTTTTCTATGATTTTCCTCTGTCTTTTCATGCCACAAGATAAAAAGACATGGGACATCTTGAGCCGAAAAGTTGTAACGTTTAAGCAAGAGTCTACTATGTTATCGAATAAAAACTTGGCTGGTTGATTGAAGCCTTTGCTTTCTGGATTGGTTCCATCACGAAAGAAAATAGAACGGAACGTGAGACATTTGGGGATTTGAAAGCTATGAACGTGGTCCAACCAATGAATGTTGGTTAGAGTAACATTATCTTTACTTTGAGTGAGAAGGGAATCACTTATTTGGAGCAACATAAAGGACCAAAAATATAAGTTTCCGATTCGAAACTCTCTAACTTTTCCAAAAAAATCGCTTCGATTCGAACTAATGGACTTAACAAGTTTCCCAACACGAAAACTTAATTGCCATCTTTCCTCCATTGTTTACGGCCATTCTTCCAAAGCTTGCACAAAGCCAAGTTTTTGACCTGAATCACATTATTTTGGATTTGTCGTCCATTTCAAATAACACTAGGTTGGTTTGGATTCGCCTTTGACCTCAGATGCAGGTCCAAGATCAAAGTCGTGCAACAAATACATGTTCCATCTGGCCTTGATCTAAGCTCGAGTTCAGCCTTATATTATGTGACCTGGACTCATTTCATTGCCCTGAAGAGGTCATTACCAATTTGCCCGAGTTCCCTTTTCCATTTCCCAAGTGAAAACTGAAAAGAAATCCTTTTCCCGTCAAGAAACATAGGCAAGAGGGCAAATTTGGTACTGTCGACCATATTGTGGAACCCTTCGATAAGTTCCATTTGCGAATGTTCAAGAAGAATGGTCCGTGACCAATATTCTGATCACGTCAAAGGAATTGAAATTTCAGATTCTGAACGGGTGCCACACGCATGGGACTGGAAATATCAAATTTCCCAGGGTTGATGGTCCATTTCTGTAAAAAGATTGCTTCAGTGGAACAGAGTGCGATGGATCTGATTCGTGAAATAAATCCTGCAGAGCCTTATTATGAACCAACCAAGCGGCACCATGTTGCTTGTACTCCACGTTCATACACATACCTCGTTTTCAAGCCGAACCAACCCCAAGTGAAGATAGATTGTTCTGCAGATATCAGTCTAATTGAGTTGAGAAGGATTTTCGTGGTTCTCAGATGGGCGGGAACTGCAGAAGTACAGACCATTTCCGTAAGCTTGAGCACCGGCATTGCCCGAGCAAATGGCTTCTTCTCATTCCGTGATTTCCTTTTGGAACGCACCAAAATGGCATTGGCTCTTGTTCCAAGCTTAATGAAGGGTGAACTACGTTAGAGCCAATGGGTAATACTGTTCCAAGACACAGAAGGCAATGACAAATGGAACGAACCGAGGAACAAGTTCAATGTTCAACAACACAAACGGAAGAAAGGTCATTTTGGCCCTCTTGTGCCGATTGGAAGATCTTTTTGGACACCCAATGCGGTTCCTGACACAAGTCGTGAACGAGTAACTAATCCAATTTACCAACAATGCAATAGCGTACCTAATCATCCTCAACAGAATACGTGCCCTGAAAACCTCCAAAAGCGATTTATGAGTAGAGACCGGATTTTAAAAAAATTGAGTGAAAGCTTTTCCGTTTTCCCCTCTCTCTGTGCATTTTTGAGGTATTTTTGAAATTTGGGCGTGGGACAAAAATAGAATTAAGTTAACTAAAATTCATTACATATTATTGGCACATCTTGTTTCTCATATTTCATTAAAATTTAAAGAGGTCATGTAGGATAAGACGGAGGACATTGAATATTGCAATAATCCAACCATCGTGTGCGCTCCAAGATACATTGAAATTTATTCAGGACTGACGAATGAGCCTTCATTTTTTCTCAAAGGGAAACAAGAGTCAATCTTCCTCTCGAGGTCAAATCCATTCCTGGAACTTACAGATCAAGTAGAGTTTAATAAAGCTCTTGAATTCTCCTGGACCTGATGGTGTGACATCCCAATTTTTGATTAGTGATCACCGATTCTTGCCCCCGTTTTCTCTTATTTGATCCTTTGCATCTTGGATCAGGGTAATCATGGTGTTCCAATTTTGAAGGGTGGAGATAAGTCGCTCCCTAGTAATTACAGACCCATTCTTCTGACTTCCAGTACTGCAAAGATTTTGGAGAATATCAAGAGGTCCGAATTTGTGGATGATTTGAAAGTTCATGATATCATTCCCCCTAGACAGCCCTACATTTTCCTGACGAATACTAATAGGCAAAAGATTGAACAATGAAGGAGCCTGATATAGGGGAGAGGAAGACTTTATTGTTCAAACTAGCCTGGTTGAACAAGGAGGTACGATTTGGCGATAAAAAACACTTTTCCCCCTCACGTTGGGTGGAATGAAAATCGTAAATCTCTTAACGAGGAGAAACTTGCGAAATTTGTTCATGTAAGCGATTGCTTTGTTAGATTAGCCCGTCTTAACTGGATTCGTGAGGCGCAATGTGCGTTCCACGAAACGCTTCGTGTGTTGGAATAGATCATTAAGTTTTATTCGAGCACGCTCTTGCTTTTAGTTTAAAGCTCGTTTTCCCTCTTTTTTACGTCAGATGGATCGATTCGAGATTGACTCTGTAGTTTCAACACTTTTTTTGTACTTTGCAAAATATTCGGGTGTTCTAGTTAGTATTCTAGGTTGAGTTTGTACTCTCGTTGAAGGAACAAGAAGGCGTTGTTGCATTTTGACAAGAAGTTGAACAATTTTATCCAGTTTCACTTCTTATATCATGTAGTTGATATAATAGCCTCCTTGAACTGCAAGAAGGAAAGATTCAAGGTTAACGCATGGAAAAGCGAATAAAAGTAGAGGATCATTCGAAACAAAGTAATCCTGAAAAGTGAGCTGACATGTCCAGGATCGTAAAAGTTATTTTTTTTGTTTCCATCTGGCAATCAATCAATCCATGAATTAACTCGTGCTTCTTTGTTAATTGCTAGTCTTTACACCGCTAAAAAACAAAGTCTCCTCAATTCTTATTTCAATGGCAAGTGTGGGCAAAAAATCTTGTTACTTGAACCACAGATGTCCTAGAGAGGAGATACCGGAGCAGACCGTTTGTGAAATTTCATTGTGGGCAGCAAGGGCCGTTTATAATCAGCGACCAGTTGAAACTTGCCCAAACAAACGTATTCGTAAAAGGCAAAATTTTGAAAAACATTAAAATATTTGGCCATGTGGCCTTCTGTCTACGCTTTGCTTTTTCTCCCAAATTATGCCAAAGTGTTTAATGAAGATGATAGTCAATTCACAGGCATCAAATCTCACAATTATGGGATTTATTATTGAAGATTTGTCTTGCGCACTTCCATTTGTACTATGATCTTCTACTTGTTTGGGCAAGTATCTTACGATATTCTTCGGAAATATTTGCCTTTTCATGCAACTTCTGGCCAGTTTCAGCAATAAACAAGGTAGACAAAATGACGAGAATGACCTCTCTATAGACCTCTATGACTTGAACTGATTCGTCTTGGTAGTTGAAGTAGTTTGGTTTAATACTAATCGGTAGTCGGTAGTAGTAGTTGAAGTAGTTTTCGTTGCCTCAGTTATTCTGGAGACAAGTGCAACTGTGTTTTGAATTTTGGATTATGTGTGCATAACTTTTAATTCATTTACTTAATTAAAAACAGGGCTCAGTTGTTGAGGAAGCGCTTTGGTTGATTTCAAAAGGTGATATTTGCTTTTCTGTCTTTTTTTATTCTTTCGTGTAATTCTTGGATAAATTGCATAAATCAACTTGAACGTGAGTGGAATAAAATGTTTATCAGTCTTTTAAGTCTCATTAGTAATTGAGTGACGAAAAAGGAACAGGTTTTCGCAGGAGAGACGTATATTCTTTACACCATCTCAAAAGACAGAAGCAACATCATTTCAGATTAGTTCTCTTTTGGCGATAATATTACCTTTGTTCTTCTTTTAGAAATTTTGAGATTTCAGGTGTCATGTTAACGTGAATAAGAAGTAGAGAATGTGTCAAACAAAATCAAGTGAAAGAGAATCACGAAGAGAAAATCAACTACATTTTTATGCCGACAAGTATTGCCCAATTAGTAAACTTTCAGTTAACATCCGTTCATCATTTTCTAAGAAACATTGCTGAGAGAATACTCAAGGGCAATCAAACTGATTTGATTATTAGTTCCGCGTGCAATTAATCATAAATACGTTTTATGTCACTTTGATTGGCCCAAAGCTTTCATAATTCTCAAAGTGTTTGATTTTGAGATGCTCGTGCAATTACTCTTAATTACATGATTATACCACTTATCAACTCAATTTAGACAACGAGAGTACATTCAAGAATTGTCAATCTGCTTGACTCTGCTGTACTCGAAGTGTTCCTTTTATCTACTCTAACATGCCATCTACAAAGATGACATCAATTGCAAAAGCTAAATTCCATACGAATTGTTTCTTGCAACAAAGCTCGTGCAAAATCTCCCTTTGGATGATTAACTCTGCAATAATTGTGATGCTTTTGATCTTGCCTTGTAGTTAAAAAACGCACATATTGAATCTCTCTTTCTGTGCCGAAGTTGTTCTACATAAAGACAACAGGATACCGTTTCAAGTCCTCCCCTGTCGATTACCCCTGGGGAGAATTCCAGTATTCTTGAATTTTTTGGGCCCCTTTGACGCGTTTTTCCTCATTCCTCCCGTTTTCACCATCCTCCGTGGTGAATTTTAGGCGCGAGGCAAAAAGATCCCAAGGTAGAAATTGGATTCATCACCCATGAAATTATTGCGCAAAGTTTTCTATTTTCTGGTCTCTCCTCACAATTCACTGACCAACCTCATTCCCCGAGATTTCATCCTCACTGCAAAACCGCTTCTGGACCTGAGATGTGTTTTTATACATCCTTCGCAAAATTATCTTTTCTCTCATTCCTATGTTTCAGGTAGTGGTTCCACTCTTCCAACGGGGACAAGATAAGTGTGTGCATCATTCACTTCACCTTGAGTCGGGAATCTTGGTCCATGGTCCATGAATGAATGTAGCTTACATCTCCTCCTCCTCCTCCTTCTTCTTCGTCTTCCATCCTCTATCATCAAAAAGCCAGTCCTAACCACGATAGAGAACTCAGCGGCGGTCTTGGAACCATTAGGTCGAGAGGATCTTTCTTCTTCTTCCCGTTGGTTCTCGTCACCTTTTGCCACGACCGACTTTGAATGGGACCAGGACGAGTTTGGGGTCGAGTCCTACTCAGGATAGCTAAACCTGAAGGCGGTCTTCGTCAATCTAAGAAGGATGTGGCGAAATGTTGGCAGCAGGATGCTGGTTGATCGTTAGTACACATCAAGAGGACGAGTCGATGTGCTTCACGAATTGGTGCTATTACTGCGTACTCCTTGGTCCCAATGCTCAAAGAGGAAAAAGAAGGTAGTGGCTCGGAACTTTTGATCTCACCTCGGAGAGACATTTGAGAGCATGCACCGTGAAAAGGATCCAACAGTGAAGAGCTATTCCAGTCGTCCCAGGTCCCTTCCAAGACTGTTGAAGCTAAGGCTAGCATAAATTAATCACCCTTAAAGCCGCTCAACTCACGAAAGTGTCGGGCCTTGTCCTGCCATTATGAACTTCTCTCACTCGACGAACGTCCTATTTAATGATCCCGATGACGATGACTACTTCACGTCGTATACGAATGTCAACAACATCCACACGAACATGTCGCCTGCATCTGTGGAACCCCCCCCTTCGGCCTTTGATCTTTCGATCTACAAGATGCACAGTGCTCGAATGGTCGTGATGGAGATGGGGATCGCCTTCTTTGGCATCGTTTTCAATTTGATCGTGCTCATTTCCATTCGAGAGAAGGAGTCTCTCCTGAACTCGACCATCAATGTGGTCTTGGCCAATTTGTGCTTTGCCAATCTCGTTTCGGCTGTGTTTGTCAAGTCGATTGCGGTGATTTACAACGGCTATGCCGTGGCTGCCGCTCTCTGGGAGGTCAATTTGGCCTTCTGCACCATCCACACGATCACTTTTAGAGCCACTTGGGCCGTGTTTCCTTATTCGATTGTGGTCCTGTGCTGGCATGGACTCATTCATCGAGTGGACCGGATCTTCGGTAAGACACCCGTCGACATGGACGATGAGGCTCTTGACGATTCATCGAGAGCAGCCATGGCCAGGATTGGCTTCCAATCGACGGCCCCTGTGGGTGGTCCACCACCGGCTTCATCTGGGATCGAGAAGCAATTCTCCACCGAGTCCGACCATGACAAGGCCAGTCTAAGGCCGCCATCCATGATCAGCGGAGTGATGGTGAAACAGAGCTCCATTGAAGTGAACACGGAAACCGAGGAGATGCTGCCCAAGAAGAGTAGCTATTTGGATGACGACGAGGACGAGTACAATGATGGATTGACGGCTCGACAAAAGATCGCCTTGGGATTCATTTGGCTCACGTCAGGGGTGTACTCCATTCTCTCTGATCAAGTCCTGTCCAAGGAGCGATTTGTTCCATGTACCTTACGGCAGGAGCTGCATGAGAAAATGAACATGATCTCTCTCATCGCAGCCATCCCTCTGCCCATTCTGATTGGGCCCATTCTTTGTCCGATCATTCACGTCTTCCTCTCGTTCTGTAGCGTGTGCTGCAAGTCGTTTCTCAAGGCCAAAGGGTGCAACAATAATGCTCAACATGCCGAGGCTCCTCAGCCTTTGGACTGCAAAACGATCTGTATCGAGTTCAGTCTGATTGTGATCTTTATCTCGATATTCCTGGTCACTTATCCCACACACATGTATGTGACCGAAGTCTACCTGGCCTCCATAGAGACCCATTTTGCCTTCATGGCTTTCAAATATTGCTTCGGGTGTCTCCATTTGGTGGCCTTACCCATTGCCATCCTCATGGTTCGCTCAGATATCCGGAGAGCAGCCACTGAAGTGTACTTGAAAAAGTCTTCACCCTCGGATAACGAGATCACCTTCGAGCAACTCCAGACTCATATTGGAATCGGAGTCGAGCCAGGGACTTGATCAGACCAACCATGTGGATGGAGGCATTCATTCTCCATGATTATGATGTACCTACTTTAACGTATGTGTACTTAGTTAAAGCAGTCCCCCCTCTGATTTATAATCCCTTGGGCAACCTATACTAAAATAAATCACGACCCTTTGGATATGGAACACGCGCGTGTTGTTTTAGTGATGTTGTAATAAGTGCCTCAGGGACACTTGGCGTATTTTAATGTCCGTTTCCACTAACATTCCGACGTCGAGGAGCGAAAAACGACGGCCAATAACTTTGTGACTGGATGCGTAAGCCGTGTTATTGCTGGGAATGAATTCTCCAATATTTCCTTGCGGAATTTCTGACTTCCATTTTAACTAAACTTGAGCCCCCTATAATCTCTGGAAGGCTTGGGTGGTTCTTATTGTTTGAGATGGCTCCAGAAAAGTTGGCATTATCGGACAAAATGCAATTTAACGACTTATGCAAACACAACAGCTTCCAGGGAGATCTTAAGAGCCAGGCCATAAAGAATTACTCCTAGAAGCCGAAATCTCAATGCGCCAAAATGAAGTAAACGCCGGCCGTTCAAGCGCAAAACTGGCAGGGTCTTTCCTTGAATGCTCTATGGTGGACGTTTCCCACCATCAAAATGTGCAGGAGCTTCATTCATAATCTACGGGATCTCTCAGGCTTTGCTTAAACAAACTCAACCATGTGGACTTTGTCCTACACGGTATGGCACCGTTAAAATGAAATGTACACACAGGGTTTCCTGTTCCGGATACTTGGAGAGATTTTATCCTGTTTGCTGCCTTTATGAGACCTGGTTTTTGAGAGTGCAAATGTCGTTTAATTTGGAATGGGCATTTCGATTTTCTGGACTAAACATATTTAGACAGAAAAAACTCTTCTTGAGAAAAAATGTAATTGCATCTGAGGTAGGCCAGAGATCATTTCATATGCAGCATAAATATTAGATAAGAACGCATTATCATGGATGACTTCACAATTGGATCGTAATGGCGCTGGAAGAGATGGCATTTTTTTATCCCCCCCAATCGAGCCCCCCTGAGATCTGGACTCAGATCCTAAGAGTGAAACAAATGGTTTTCTTTCCTATACCACCAAATAAATTTCCTTCACCTGAATTACATAAGCTGTATGAAAAAAATATCTTTGAATTTTCAACATGATCGAAAGTCCGATTTAAAAGTTATGCATATGCTCTCTAAGAGCTCACTTCGTAATCCTTGACAAGATTCATCAGCTAGTCCACTTCAGGTATTTTTTACGACAAAAGGCGACTTCATTCATTTGATGTTTTCTGCAGAACATAGCTTAAAAAAAATGTTTTTGTAGCGCCGACTTGTGATTGTTGTTTTATGACTATTTTTAGTTCAATGGAACACTAAACGGTAGGGATGTGCTTTTTGTAACGGTACAAGACAATGCTACTTGGCAGAGCTTTTGCCATTGTTTTTTTCCACCTTTAAGAACATCAAATTAGCTAGTCTTTCAACTAAGAAGTCTGATAAAGCAAAGAAATATAGAAAATACAAACATAAGTTGGCATTTTCGTGCTGATATGTTTCACCATTTAATCGCTTTATCGTATGATTGACTAAGTTGAATCAATGGAGGATATATTTCAGAATACCACTCATGGCCTAGTTAGAACAATGAAATTTCAACAGAACATTTACTGCGCTGCAATAACCTCTCATTTTAGTACAATGACAGGCTTTAAGCTATATTTCTGTAATTTGTCCTTAGAAATTAAGTCCTGAGAAATTAAGATTTCCTTGGATTGACTAGATTAGAATTGTTAATCCCTGTTGGACGAAGGATGACGCAATGCCATCTAAGAGTGTTTGTTCCCCTTTAAATGTAATTGATTATAAATACATTGGTTTCAATAGCGATTAAGTATTACTACAAGTTTACTGTCATGACCTTGTTATTGTTTATTTATAAAGGCTCCATACAAGAGAATGTTTCTTCAATTCACTGAGGGATAAAAATGATCAAATGGAGTAGATATTATGGATGAATATTTTCACAATTAAAAGAATCATTGCACTCATACTTTGACATTAACTTTGCAAACCAGAATTCTTAGTCAAGATCTGGGACTTTCAAGAGAGCTTGTCCATGTAATCCAATTCTCCACAATTGAAGAGGATAGCAAATGATATGAATTTCATCTTCCATGAGACAAGTGTTTTCCGTGAGATGTTTGAACACCTTGGGGATCAGTTCCACCGTTTGTTCCTTGGTATCGAACACTTCAAACCCCTCGATCCTGATTTGCATATAAGTGCCTCGCTCGTTATTGGGACCCTTGTGAAACAAAAGGCAACAGTAAATTTAGGAGTAACTAACCCAACGTTTTTCTTACAAGCTTACCATGGACATGAGCTTTCCAGTATCCAATGACCAAGACAAGAGTCGAGGATCTCGGTTGATGGCTTTAGCAATGGCTTCACATAAATTGGGCATGAATTGGGCTGGAAGTTGGTTGGCAGCCAAAGTTGTAGCGACTGTCACAAAAGGCATGGTTGATGTAGGTGGAACTGAGGAGATTGATGGAAGTTTCAGCTTCTTTATATCTTCACACCTATGCTGTCTCCGGATGGACTTCCCAATGACTGACGAGACTCCTATCTTTAAGCGAGTTGAACTCGATGTACTCTATGAAATGTTCGTTTGATTACTTTTGAGACAAACGGACGGAGTTTGAACATGATTTACACATTTCGCATAACACTGAGTGTTTATTCAATTGCCGTAGAATCAATTAGAATCATATGTGAAGGGCTTATTTGAATGAATAATTAGATTTTGGTTCTGGGAATTTTGAATACAAATGTTCGTTGCTGGTTTGATTTTGAAAAATACCGATGAGCTTGGATTGTGACTACACTTAATTCATTGTAATAAAAGGGTACAGTGATAAAGTGCGCCATCTAGTTCTTTTTTGTTTCAACAGCTAGCCGATGCACTGGGATGCATGGATTTGCAAATAGCAACAACGCTCCTGCGCCAGATTTGGACAAACTTAAAAGCCTAAAACGCTGATGCATGTACTAAAACTGGAACTATAAATGCTTTCTCCTGAACTGTGGCAAAAAATAATTCCGTAGATTTGATTTTCAATCTTCAGGCTTTTCTCGCTAATCTTTAAGAAGGGTATTTGCATACTATTTCAACCAAAAACCATTGCAGATCCATTAGCAGTCCCCATAAACATTTGATGCATTTTAGTTTGCCCAAAACTGATGCATGATCTTTTTGTAAATACATGTATCTTATGAAATCGACGAACTGTTGCAACAAAACAAAAAAAAGCTCTAGATGACACACGTTTAGACTGCAATCTTTTATCACACATTACTTAAAAAAATGCCTCATAAATTTCTATAAAAATACCCAAACACAATGAGGTGTGTTTCGGACTCAGGAACCAAAAACAACTTTGATTTTAGGCAATTTTTAAAGTTTGCGCAGGAATAGTGATTGGATTCAATCTGTTCAATCTTTTAGGCCTGCCATCAATTCAATCGGTCTTTTACAAAAATAGTGTGAATACACTTTGCTTGATCTTGATGGCCCCCCCTGGCCTGAAGTCTTCACAGAGGTCCCAGAGTGGAGATACCGGAGCAGGCCGGTCGTGAAATTTCATTGTGGGCAGCAAGGGCCGTTTATCATCAGCGACTAGTTGAAACTTGCCGAAACAAACGTATTCGTAGAAGACAAATTAAAAAAAACAATAGTGTTTTCGCTATGTGGCTTCCTCTTTACGCTTTGCTCCTCCCAAATTATACTGAGGTGCTCAATGAAGATGATAATTCGATTCAAAGGCATCAGTCTACACATTTATAGGATTTGGCATTGAAAATATGTCTTGCGAACTTCCGTTTGTACTATAATCTTCCACTTGTATGGGCAGTGTATTTCACGATATTCTTCGGAAACATTTGGCTTTTCACGCAACTTCTGGCCAGTTTCAGCAACAAGCAAGGCAGACAAAATGACAAGAATGGCTTATCTATAGACCTCTATAGAGGTCTCAAAAACGGCCACTTTTGGATATTCCCTTTGCACGAACGCATTTTTCATAGAAGTGACAAATGTACTGTTTTACGTGAATTAGCAGTCACAAGGAAGTAACGCGCGCAAAACTGATTAAGCAGATTGAAAACCAGATTGAACTCTGTGTTCCATGGAGGAATATTCCAGCTGCTTTGGACTTGAGCTTGAAGATTGCATGTTAATAGAAGAAAAAGTGCAAGTTCTAAGAACTCCAATGCAGCAAAAAGTAGTTATTGTAAGCCATAATGATAGTCCCCAATTATCAAAACACGCCGGTGAAACTTTATGGCTCAAATTAAAAAATCCCTATTTGTTGGAAAAATAATGTGGGACTGAATTGCAAAACAACTTCGTTTTATGTCAAGGATGAGCCAAAAGGAGGAAGTAAATAGGCACCAATTTTTTGACGAATGAATGACCTATATTCCACTTTGTAGGAATTCAAACTCTTGGGGAAACCACAGATATGCATGGATTTGACATACTAAGCTGGACAAGTATTTGATTTTGAAAGGACAAATCACTGGTTGCTATTTCATGTTTCAGAGCGTTCAGTCACAACTAAGGATCGAATATGTCCAAACAAGTATCTTATAATTAGACAGAAATGCCACTCCCACTTTGTTTGTAATTCAGCAAGCTTGCACTTTGTGCGCGAGGGGATTTGACGTTGGTCACATTTAGTTTCGTGATTCAAAACTGGAATTTGCGATTTCAGGGAGTCAGTGGTGGGATTCTCGCTGGTAAAAGAACTACGATTTATTCCAAGATTGCGTGAGTGTATTTATCCCCCTAAAGCAATATTTCACTACTCATACTAACTTAAACTAACCTAACCTGACCTAACCTAACCAAATGTTAAGTGCAACTTATTTTATTCCTTTGAAAAATGCATTATATTTATCTGAGCCACGCAACTTATCAAAAGTGCACATGCCGTTTATAACTCAAAGTGGCGGGATACACAGACGAGGTATGACTGACATCTTTGGGTGCAGTTTGAAACACAATCAGTGCTTCCATTTTTCTCTCATGTATTGCAAAAATGGCACTGTTAGACAAGAAACGTCACTCCCCTCAATGCCTACAAACGAGTTTGTGAGTTGCCCGAGCTCTTTTGTAGAGCAAGATGGCT
>JAAGOF010000300.1:1082745-1208804 GCA_010645155.1 Tigriopus japonicus | reverse complement strand
CCCCCCCCCCCCAAAAACAGTGCTTCCACATGTTTCCACGGAAACGGAAAGTAATCGGTTTAGTGCAGATTCATATCCAAAGATGTCAGGATTACCTCAACTCCGTATTGCTCATTCGACTGTTTTGCTTGAACAAGAGCAACGCATGATATGATGAATCAAGTCACTTGGCACCCTTGCTGCCGTACTGCGGAAATGAGCTAAAAACAAATCTCCACTAACCTAACTAGAGCGACAGTTCTATATACAGAACTATTTGCTTGTTTGTTTGTGCTGGAGTAACGCAGCTTTGCAGCTGCGATCTAATAGAGACTGTCCGCCATTTGGGGATATTGCTTAGATCAATTATTAATCACTAGATAGCGTTCAAACTTTAGTCAGGCTGATTTGGCTAGCGGGGCGGAATGTACTTATGAGGAAAATGTCACGCTCACAACTGTTGTGCAGACAGTTAGTTTGACCAAACATGCGAATCAAGACCAATTTTTTTAACTCGTTCTTGAAGCCACAAGTTTTTTTTGTCCATATGTGTATTGGATTCACCCTACATAACACAAAAGCTTAAATTTATGTTCTTTCTATTGGTGACTTATTCAAAGAATTGGCAAAGAAGTTTCAAGTTGTAGTATTCATATCCAAGGTATGGTCACCTAGTGACGTCTTGGTTCTTCCGAGAAAGTGACCACTAGCAATAGCAAAAATGACCCAAAAACATTACTCAATTCCACATTTGATTCATCAATCCCATGGTTGACATTTGCCTGGTCACTCTGCGGTTATTGCACACACAATGGAATTGTGTGTTTTGCAATACTAAAAACACTATTGCAATACTCTATGGAAATCCAACAATTTTTCACGTAACCTTTTATCATCTACAGATGCAACGCATCCCTCAAAATACAGTACTTATGTGTCTCTAGATGGATTTTTGGCAGAGTTTTGCCATTTTTCTTTTTAGGGTCAAAAATCTGACCACAACTAAACTTTTCAACACGCAATAGACCTTATATGCCATAAAATATGGCAGCACTACCAACTTGAAATTCATAGTTATGGTGGTGCTGGAACTCGCACAGAGTTCCCAGAGAGGAGACGCTAAGGCAGACAGGCCTAACATTTTCTTGGACAATTTTCAGGCAAATAAGCAAATAAGCAAAAAAAAACAAGAGTGACTAAAGTGTTGATGTCGGAACCCCAAATAGAACCTTAGCGTTTTCTGATGAATTTAGGCATAGATTATGCCTGAATTAACTTTTCAGTAGTCAGATTTCCATGCTAATTTGAAAGAGATTTTACCAATTATTTCAATCAAAAACCACCACAGGTCCATTAACAATACTCAGTCAACATTTGAGGCACTTTAGTTCGTCCAAAACTGATGATTGACCATTGTGATCTTCAAAAATATGTGTATCATGGGAAGTGCGAGCTGTTGCCGCATGAAATCCACTTGATGGCGCACTTTATGACCGTACTCTGTTATTATAGTGCTCTGCTCAAGACTTGTGTCTTGAAAGCCAAATGAAATTGATTTTAACATCAAAATGTGCTCTAGAAAATTGCTCATTCAAGTCCAATGTAAGAAAAATGGAGATTTTTGCAATGGGAAAAGGAGTAAGTCATTCGTTGCTTGTAATTACCTTACAAATACCTTGTTAAATATTAAAATCCCAAAGGAAGCCGAAAGGAACTTAGAATAAGAGGTTCAACAGACTCATATGAACAACATTCCGTTCTGGTCGCTTGAATGTCGAAAAAGCACTTTCCAGAATTGGAGACATTATCAATCGTTAAGGACGAAAAATATTAAGGTGAACCAGTGTTCTTCTTGATAAGGCTGGTCTACACATGAAACATTTTGGCTAGATTATTTGTCAAATATTACGAAAATGTTTGGTGTTTGCCAAATGTTTCCTTTCTGTTGCTTCTACACGTGAACGTGCAGTTTGTCAAATATGTTTCCCCTTGGCCAAAGTGTTGCCCATTTTTCAAATTGTTTCAAACTGGCACTGACAAATACTGTTTGATAACCAATCACGTCTAGCAGAGTCCCGTAATTTAGAAAGTGAATTGTATACTGCCCGATACTGCCACATAGTCACTTTTCAACGACTTTTTTTCAATCTTGCTTTCTGCCCAAGACTTTTTTCTTTCCTTCGGTGTCATGTAATTTGGATGGAAAGTCTTACGCCTAACGCCACGCTATGGACATTGACAATATCTATTGTCATTTTCAGTCCTTTTTTTGACCCTCCCTTGACCATTTTAAGACCTCTACTCTCCACTGGCATTTGGTTCTGTCCAGTTGGGTTTTGGTGAACATTGGCAGTCATAACTGCCACTTGGCAACGTTGCTACCTTGTAAACTGAACTCCTCCGAACCTGTCAGTTGACGCATTTGAGACGTGACTAGTCCATAACACTGCCAATTGATTATCGATGACTTTTGATACCGTCCATTTCCGTGGATCCTTGCAATCTGTCACAAATGACGTTTAATTTGGGTTATCTTGATGCCAAAAGTTAGAGGATTATTGTTTTGTCCTTCAATCCATTAATTTGAAACTTTTTACTTAACAATAATCATTTCGTGATTGGACACCCTGCACGCATCGATGTGTATTTCGATTGTAGGCCAGAAAAAGTTAGCCTAAGGACAAACAATTTTTCAACATGTTCAAAGTCAGAAATATTTGACAAACAGAAAATAATATTTGCCATGAAGCAAATTTTGTCTTGGATTTAAACAAATATTTGCAGTTTTGTTTCACGTGTAGACTAGCCTATACTGAAGAACAAATTCATTTTTTTCTGTTGAGCGTTTTTGATAATTTGAATGTTATGATGTCAAATAACGCAAACTTCACCGTAATCAAGAAAACCCGAATCATAACGACATGAAAAGTAATGCGTTTTATTCTAAAATTGACATTGAACTCTTGACTTTAATTGCAAATCATTTGGCTGCCGCCTGTGCAAGCTTCTGTGCCATGGTCAGCCCATCAGATCCAACGTGGAACGCCTCCAAGTCTCTAAATTTGGTAGCCACTTCCGATTGGCTCAAATTGGTCTCTTTGGTGACATATTCAAAGATCTTAGGCACAAACTTGGCACAATCTTCTGGCTTCTTGAACACAGCAATTGATTCAATTTCGACCAAGAGGTAGTTCTTGCTTGCCCCATCCAATTCACAACCCTAAGAACAAAACGGCATTAAATCGAATGTTAAGTGCTCTAATTCAAATAGCTCGAGTATGCTAAAGAAAAGCAAAAAACATTATGTGGCTTTCAATGTACCGAAAGCTGAGGTGGTGGAGACGTCAACAAAACGCCTCCTCCTAATGTCGTGTGGGAAGCCGTGGGCCCTTCTTACATGATGATGAACTTTTACTTTCAAGGTTCTTTGAACAAGATTACAGTTTGCACGTTAGCACATCTATTTCAAAAAGCTCGTGTATACCAAGATTGAGTCAAATTAACGGGTCCCTTCATTCTATTTTAAGGCCCATAAATTATTTGCATACACCTTCTATACAATAGGGTATATGTAACGGACCCATATAAGGGCCGCTGTGTTTGAAACGCATCAACTGGGGCCAGTTAGTCTTTAGGGCGAGTATATACTCGAGGCCCGTTAATCTGACTTGACTTATTTTATAAGGTCGCATTATCATGACCAAGAGTCGCAATAAGCATTCTGTCTTGTAAACTCGCGCTTTTTGAATTCGCTGCGTGAACATGCGGCTTACCAATATTGACGACCTTTTTTATCTTGTAAATTATGGGATTAGACTCCTCAGAGAGTTGCGGCACGAGGAGGCATAACACCTCGCTTACTTTGAACTGTTAATGTTGTTGTTCATGGGTCGCTTTTGAATTCTTCCAAGATTGAAAAAATATGCAATTTGAATTTAAGATACAAACTTAAAAAGTCTGAACTCACCATGGCCATCAATTTGTCCGTCTCCAAGGCCCATTTCATTAGGTGTGGTGGCTTTTCCAAGACTCCGGATAAATAAAGGCAAAATTTAGGCATGAAATTCACCGAAAGCTGATTACGACTCAGGTTGGTGAGAACTTTAACAAACGGCATGATGGCGGTCTTTTATTTTTGCAACAGACAGACGACCACCAAATCTGAATCACATGTGAACAATCGAGCTCGACAGTTGACACGAGATGCTCCGTACATACTCTACACTGCTGTACGCGATTTGGGTGGATAGAAGATAAAGAACTGGTTTTCAAGTGTGTAAAGATCCATTCAGTACGTTTGAAGACAGTTCATGCAGTAGTACAACACTAGGGAAGTCGCAGCAAATCACACTTGTTTGGGTGAGATGCTTTAGGAAAAGTGGCACAAAATGTACATGTTAAAATTGCCTCCTGTACATCCGGTTTGGTTAATGATTCTGAAATTATTGCTCAGTTGTATAAAAGTATGAAAACAGTGAGAGACAAAAATGATCGCTTTTGAGACAAAATTAAATGCAGAGGCATCAAAGTTTATCTCTTTTTTGGTTGATGTGATGTCGATATTCTAAGTGACGCTTCAAGATGATTTAGATTGTTTTTAGGCGATGAAAATCGCTCACATTAAGGAGGGCTGAGTTTTTAGCCACTATAAAGTAAGTAAATGTATGAAGACGTAAGGTCATGTGCATTTCCTTCTACAGGGTGTACGAGTACCTTCTAAATTAAGACCGAAAGTTTCCCGCTTTTAGTGTGCTGTCTTTTTTTAGTTTCACGCTTTTTGCTTTTCTCATTTCTGAGGCAAGGATGAATGTCCTCGTTCATCTTTAGGCCTCAATCGGATTTAAATTTCCATTTGGTCAATTCTGAAAAGGCTTTTAGTCAAACAGATTGAGGTGCGTGCTTGTGCTGATCGTGAAGTTGGTAGATTGAAGGCCGTGGTGAAGACCAAAGGTGGCCATTTTGAAAATTGATTTTTTGTCTGCCTACGCAAGGCATCTGGGATTGCAATAATGTGACAACATTACTGATTGAATGGATAATAAGTGAATTATGATGTAAAAACCGAGTCTCAGTTTAAGCGGTACACCCTGTAATTAGGATAATTTTCAATTGGAAAGGAAAGAAAAAGAAAAAAGGAAGGTTTACAAACTATCCATTTTTATTTAGAGCAAGGGTAGGCAATCGGTGGGCCGCGGGCCACATGTGGGCCCAAGGGTGGTCTTTGGTAGGCCCAGGAGCTATGGGGAAATTCCAAAATTGTGGGCCCGCAAAACATCCATAGTACTAAAAGTATAGCAAAAAGTGAAACATGCAAGATTGCCAAATGCCTCCATTGCAATATTTCAAAAGTTCCTTCAAATCAAATGTTTATTCAAGTAGGTATGAATATTAAAATATACTCCGTTTTCAATTATAATCCTCTCAATTGCTTTGGTTATTCCGATTGATCAAGCTCGAAATCAAGGACAAAGCCAATTGCGATAATCTTGGATCCGCTTTCAATCAGATCGCCCAAGGAATTGGCATTCAGTCTCGGCAATCTTGTATAATAATAATCTTGTGCTAATATAGGAACATTTTTACAATAAATTGGTGCTAAAGATGAAAGCCTTATGCAAAAAATGAAACATACAAGATTGTCAAATGCCTCCATTTCAACACTTAAAAAGTTCCTTAAAATGGTTGTTTATTCAAGTAGGCATGAATATTTTAAAATATACTCCGTTTTCAATTATAATCCTCTCAATTGCCTTGGTTATTCCGATTGATCAAGTTCGAAATCAAGGACAAAGCCAATTGCGGATTATCCTCGATAATTTTGGATCCGCTTTCAATCAGATCGCCCAAGGAATTGGCATTTAGTCTCGGCAATCTTGTATCCGATCCCGATGCAGACTCAACAGCACCCGCTACTCCATCCAAAACGTCATCCGGAGTATTTCTGACCACACCAGCCACGCGACCTCCTTGAGAGGCGAGTAATCGGAGGGCATCCTCTAAACTCGTCGGAAAGCCATTGGTATTCTGGGGATTACTGTTTCGATCATTGTTGTTATTTCCACCGCCCGAGATTCTGGACGCATTCAATGAGGTAATGGTATCGCTCAGACCTCTCGAATTGCCGTTGGTACTGCCCGAATCTGAGGATGAAGATCGGCCAAAACCATCACTCAAAAGACGGAAAGTGTCGCCTAAACTGAACTGAGGAGCGCTTTGTGAGGAACCAACCACGGTCAACACTACCAACAACTAAAAATGAGGCGGGGATAAGGAAAGAGATTTGTTTGAATGTTCAACAACATACCGAAGCGGCTATTTTCATGGTTGCAGAAGAGGGATTTGAAAACACTCGGCGCGAATTGTTGGTCTATCTTTGGTGGATGCGTTGATTCGACTGCAGTTACGGCGATGATCTCGAGCAGGAAGTCGCCTAAGCAATCATAAAAATATACTCTATCAACGTACCAATGAAAAAAGAGGTAAAATTGCTAGAGTGAGTGTCAGGCGCGGCGAAAAGTAAGGTAGGATCGAGTTTTATTGAAGCCGAGGGAATTTTCGTTTTCAAGTGGAAGAAGGATTATTAATAATTTCCAAAGGCTTCTATTTATTTCATCCCTCTTCACATGTGACTTCAAAATAAACAATGCAAGAATGATTCTTTTCACTATTTCAATCGTTTTCTTTTCAGAAATCTTCCTTCTCCAGTTGTCTCGCACCTTTTCATACAAATTGAAGAACAACTGAGGCAAAAAGTCGGAGTAATATCTGAAATGTAATCCCTGGGTAAATTTTTAGACAAATTCAGAATCTACTGATTTTGAACCAATCCTGACCTGAGGAGCATTGACATAGCATTACAGACTGGAGACCAGGAAAACATACGCCAGTCAACAGTGTCAAAAAGGTAAGGCCATCTGGTTTATCTGACTAGCCACAAGCTGACCCATCTCTAGCTCTAGCGTGATTTTTCTTGAGTCTTGATTGTCTAATTGTTTGCTTCATTGATTTTTACACAAAAACACAAACTTTGGCTTTTTCTTCAAATACAATATCATTTTTAAATAAGAAGCTCATCACTTTTCTTGCAAGAGGGTACATTTGCCATCTTTCACTTAGCGTGCTTATTCTTGTGTATTATTTCTTAACGCAAAATTCTCTCAGTACAATCGAATCTCGATATAAGCAATCTCAGTATAAGCCATTTTTGCGATATCAGCAACTTTTCCGCGCTGATCAAAATTTTACTACATAAGAATTCTCGATAAAAGAAATTTTACATTTTCCCTCAATCTCGATATAAGAAACATTCATAAAAGTTTGGCCTGCTTTTCCTGCTTTAATTAGTCACAGCACAAAACAAAATTTAAAAAAACCCAAAGTATTTCTAAAAGGATCGATGCAGTCCTTCCGTTTCTTGCCCTTTTGGGTGTCCCCTTTGCGCACTTTTTTGGGCTCTGCCGACTTGCGCTTGTCAAGTTCGAGTCAAAAAATAAATAAATTGCACTTTGAACCCTAAAATCACTAAAAATTGTCCAAAATGACACTCAACAAGAACTATTTTAAAGACATTAAGTTTAAAGAAATAATTCATCGTCAATTGAAAAAATAATGTAAGCACAAATTGGTTTTACCAACAAATCTGCAATGCTTGAAAGTGAAATAAATTTCTGTGTCAGCCAAAGCAAAACCTAATGGAAAATAAACTTTTATCGTTTCTTGAGCCAATTTTCTTGAGTCTCAATAAGAGAAAAATCTCGATATAAGCAACATTTTGCCGGTGACAGAAAAGTTGCTTAAAATGAGATTCGACTGTACTAAGACAAAACACACTTTCAAAAGTGGAATGCCCTCTCTATAGTTAGTACATCTATTCCTGAGCATATCTTGATGCCAACCAGACGGTTTAAAAGCTCACACCGACATCGTCATCTCAAAACGCCATTATCACAAATTTCGAAGCATGACGGTGATGACTCGAATTGGTCACCAAGAATAGAAAAGAGACACAAGCAAGTCACATTTAGGAGCCAACACTTAAAATTGTTCTGTACTTCAGACTTAACCACAGAATGCCTTATTTCGCCGACTTGAAAATTAAACTTGTGATTATTGTATGAAAACAAATACTATACGCCCAAAATATCAAAATTAAAGAATGCATTTGAAAAATTCATTCGAGTTTCCAATCCATTTTGAGTTAGA
The DNA here is from genome assembly GCA_010645155.1 of Tigriopus japonicus. Lineage (NCBI taxonomy): Eukaryota > Metazoa > Arthropoda > Copepoda > Harpacticoida > Harpacticidae > Tigriopus > Tigriopus japonicus. The sequence goes on along the minus strand of JAAGOF010000300.1, from coordinate 1,200,623 downwards.
TGTCCCAAAGGGAATTATGGTCTCTTGCGTATAAGCATCTCCGTCATTGTTCATATTTTGTGCAGTATGTCTTAGTGTACGTACGTCAAAACCCGCAGATCATCTCATGACGCCGATCATTCCAATCATGGCTCACATTGTTCATTTTCCGACTTTAAAGATGTCCACAGACTCACTTCAAGTAAAAGGCCCATGAAACCTCCAATATCCGCCAATAAAGAAAGCAAAGAGTAGGCCACAACTTGTTCTACCCAAGGATGACTCACGCCAGGATTACTTTCAAAATACACACTAGGTCCGATTAGTACAATGAAAATTCAACGGAACAATATATTTGTTGCAAAAACCTCACATTTTAGTACAGTGATCGGACCTAGTGTGTATTTTTGAAATCCGTCCTGAAGTACAGTGGTTCCTGTTCTACCTCATCATGCAATTCAGAATCCATGTAGAATTGGATCTTCGACTTAGCCGGCCTATTATGTTGAAATGTCATTTCGGTAGTTTACTTGAAATACGAAAAGGCAAAGGACATTTGTTACGATTATGAATCTGATCCATCGTTGATTCAGTCAAAACTCTATAGATACGTCCAATTGGGGTAAATTCAGAGTCTAAAGTACACCCAGGTTTTGAAATACGAGCCTCTTCAATCCAAGGTAATCGACAACCAGTCTCATAGGAAACGAAATTTTCGACGCAAGTGATCAATGGCAATGGTTCCTCCGAGCAAGGGTTATAATCCGGAAGTAGCTTCCAAGATGTTCTGGTGACGGCAAAGCTGGTCTCGTATTTAGTGATATCGGACGCTGCACCAAAATTCTTCTTGAAAACCCGTGCTAAGTTCATCATGGTTGGGAAAATAACTTGAAAATCATGGACGAACAAAACAAAGGTTGGCTTGGAACGATTATGATCTTTGAACGCCACCGCAACCTGAAAGTGGGTCTGCTTTATTATTAATGAAGGGGTGATTTGGAAAAGGCTACAGCTATGATTGGTTTTAGCTAAACTTTTAATTTGAACTTTTATATTTACGTTAATTGTGACTGAAGGTCATGCCAGGTCGAATAAAAAATATATATGTGCTGTATATGGCTGAGGGAAAAAGTTGATTAAAAAGAGTGTTTTAGTCACTAAAACAGTCGAAAAGATCAAGTAAAATAGTTGATAAAACATCCTAAAATAGTTAAATAGAGTTGAGCAATTAACGGGTAAAGTGTAACAGTAATCGCAAATTCTGGTCTGCAACATGTCGATTGTATATTCCCCTGTTGCAAATCAGGGCTGCCAAAAGAGACACCCCTTAGGCGAGGAAAAAAGGGTCAAAAGTAAATTAAGGACTTGAAATCCTTCTACAGTCTAAACCAAGATCTCGAGTTGTATGAAATATCTCTTTTGAATCAAAGGAATATTTTAATACATTGTATTCAACACTTCTTGGGGAAGATAGTGCGTTTGATCAACGAGCGACCGAGGTATGCTTGGGTATATGGGTTCGATCCCAGGTCTTCCCCACTCTCATTTCTGTCTAGTGGATTGATGCCTCGAATGGCACCGTCTCAATCGACAAAAAAATACTAAATTGATATAGACTGTACACTGTGAAGATTGAACATTGTATTCTCAATCCAATCAGGCAAGTCCTCGCAATAAAGCTTATTTCATATTTTTTGATATTTTTAATAAATCATGATAACCTTGTGATTTCATAGTAAACCCTTTTCAAAGGTCCCCTTTGATTTGGGTTTGATTTCTTTTGAACGCTTCTATTTTTTAGATCCCCTTTTGGGTTATTGGTACTTATGTTTTTGCTCATAATTTTTTCATTCAACATTCTTCTCAAAAACCCTTACATTCGCCTGCATTTTGCGTTAAGATTTGATTTGAAATAAGTTAACGCGATATCACTTGAAAAGTGAAGTCTCGGAAGAAAGTTGTAATGTTTTATGTAGAATCTAGTTTGAAAATTGTAGAAGAACGCAAATGATTTGTTCTTACTGGAAATCATTATTCTCATTGCTAGCCTCACACTCCATGATTTCCGTGCTTCTTGCCTGAATATTCAACTGAATGCTATTGACCAATCATCAGCGTGAATCATCGGCATCGTGTGTGAGCCTACAACGGCCAGTCTCTAGTAAGGGTCGCTAGCTTGAGTAAAAAAGATTCCGCTGGAGTGGTTGAAGAAGCAACTATATCTCCCTTACCCGTAATAAATATATCTACACGGTTCCAGGATAACTCGGTATATGGGATAACTCATCACAGGAAAACTGCCACAACGGAAAACTCGGTACAGCAGAAAGCTGGGTACATCGGAAACCTCGGTAGTGTAAGATTCAGTACAGGAAAACTGGGTACAGCAGAAAACTGGGTACAGCGGAAAACTGGGTACAGCGGAAAACTGGGTACAGCGGAAAACTGGGTACAGCGGAAAACTGGGTACAGCGGAAAACTGGGTACAGCAGAAAACTAAATACATTTAAAAGTAAGATGAAACACACTTAAACTACCTTGAAAGCTTGCAATGTTTTTGCAACAAGCAAAATATATCGTGCAAATAATTCTTCCAAAGTTTTTCCCATCTCACCTCTTTTATAACTTGTTCCAGCAATGTAAGCTATGAAACTATGGTATTTTGAATATGTTAGTGCAGTGCTAGAGCTTAAGTTCCTTGAGCTTTAAAATGCACAAAAACACGACCTGTAAATCAGGTTTAGAAAAAATGCTATTTTTCAGAGCTTTCAAAAATGTTTTAATAAAGTTAATAAAAGTTCAGTTCCACCATGCCTACATTGACAGTTAAATTGTCAGATTAAATATGTTTATATGGCTTTAAGATGTATTCAGTTGTCTGTTGTATCCAGTTTCCGCAGTACCCAGTTTACCGTTGTATTTACCCAGTTTTCCACTGCACCCAGTTTACCGTTGTGCGTACCCAGTTTTCCACTGAACCCAGTTTTCCAATATACCCAGTTTTCTGCTGTACCTAGTTTTCCACTGTACCCAGTTTTCCTGTCCTGAATCTTCCAGTATCGAGTTTTCCGATGTACCGAGTTTGCCGTTGTACTGAGTTTTCCGTTGTACCCAGTTTTCCTGTGTTGAGTTATCCCATGTACCGAGTTATCCTGGAACCGAAGTCGACGTTTTAAACGTGCGTGTAATAACTTCAATATGAGGCAAAAATCTTGATGTCCTTAAAATTTAAGACTGTTTTTTGATACAATAAGTAACAACTTGCTGTTAGCTTCTGACAATTTTAAATCACTGGGGATGTACGAGAGGCATTCAAACTTAACAAAGTGAAGGCGTATTTTCAGAATTTCTCTACTTTCCGTTACAGGTTATGCTATAAATGCCGCTTGAGGTAGCTTTTTTCGACTCTCAATAATTGCGTGAACTGATGCCTGTGAATCAAATCATCATCTGCATTGGGCACCTCAGTATAATTTGGGAGAAGCAAAGCGTAGACAGGAGGCCACAGGGCCAAAACACTAATGTTTGTTATGAAAATTGCCTTCTACGAATACGTTTGTTTGGGCAAGTTTCAACTAGTCGCTGATGATAAACGGCCCTTGCTGCCCACAATGAAATTTCACGACCGGCCTGCTCCGGTATCTCCACTCTGGGACCTCTATGGGTTTGGCAACGCAAGGTCTCCGTTGATATTTTTGTTGGTTCATTTCAGCAAAATTAAGATTATAGACTCAAATACATTGATTCAAATATTCACTACTGGGCATAGTCGCCGTTGCCGTCCCTTTTTCGTATTTGTAAAAGTACCATTTTTCTAGCATTTCCATTTCCCAACTAGCATTTTTCAAGCATTGATTTGACTTAAGCACCGTCGTTTCAAAAAGAATTGGTCACCCTGGTGCTGAGTGTCTAGGCAAATCCAATCGATCGTCTTTCTCGTATTTGTGTCCGTGCTCGAGGCTGTGCCCAAGGTCGTGCCCAAGGCCGTGCCCAAGGCCGTGCCCAAGGTCGTGCCCAAGGCCGTGAGCGAGGCCGTACCCAAGGCCGTGCCCAAGGCCGTGCCCAAGGCCGTGCCCAAGGCCGTGCCCAAGGCCGTGCCCAATTCTCTGTCTCATTAGATTTGGTAGACATCCACGAGAAGGTGAGTATAGAGTCTCGTAATTCAAAACGTGTAGTGCACGTATACTAAGAGATCCGATCTATGTAGCAATTTTGAAACTGAAATTGACATTTTAAGCCTGTAATAACTTTATAATGAGGCAAAAATCTTAATGTCCCCAAAATTTAAGAATATTTTTTGTCGTGATGGACAGAAACAAACGGCTCTTAACCGAAAGCGAAAGCAGCTGACTACAAAGTTGTATAAATGCAAAATCCACCTTGAAAAATTAAATTGCTCATGTGTTCGATGTTGGGTAGGCATAAATTTTGAAAAATCGGGAAATTTAAATTTCAGAGGTTTTTGGACGAAGTTTTTTTTTCGATTTTGTTGCCAAACTCCACTTATAGTGCATGTCTTCTTTCGGTTTCGGTAGGCATAACCGAAACCGTAATTTCGGTCCATCACTAAGTTTTTGATACAATAATTAACAATTGCTGTTAACTGCTGCCAATTTCAAATCACTGGGGATATACGAGAAGCATTCAAATTTAACAAAGTGAATGGCGGATTTTAGGAATTTCTCTACTTTCTGTTACAAGAAATGCGATAAATGCCGCTTGATGTGGCTTGCAAAAAAGCAATTGCCAGGAAAAAGTTGGCTTGCAAAAAAGCAATTGCCAGGAAAAAGTTGGCTTGCAAAAAAACAATTGCCAGGAAAAAGTTGGCTTGCAAAAAAAAAAAACAATTGCCAGGAAAAAGTTGGCTTGCAAAAAAAAAAATTGCCAGGAAAAAGTTGGCTTGCAAAAAAACAATTGCCGTTTTGGCCCAAGTTAATAAATTCCAGCATTAATAAATTCCGTCTTTAAACCATGAAAAATAAATATGTGGGATTTCATTGAAAAGCACTTCGTTTTGGAGTATGAGCCCTGGACAAACAAACATTACTTTAAAGATGGGCAAAAATGGGCAAAAAACTCCCAAAAGGATTGCAAATAAAGCCATTTTTTTCTGTGACTTCGTTGAATGCTTTGTTCAAAATTTGATTAAAAAGTTGCTCGTGTAGGTCCACCATATAAAATGAACAAAATTAGTGCTATGAAAAAAGGAATGAGTAACAAGTACTTTTTGGGTTTTTGAGCCGTTGCAATTACATCATCTTTGAAATGTAATGGCATTAAAGTTCATTTTTTGAAAAAAGAAACGAATTACATCAGCTGGGCCTGATGGAGAGATTCTAATGGTTCTTCGACAACGTCGGTATTGTACGACCGTGATGACAACACAAGTTTAAAATGGTGCTGCCTTGGTGGGAGGACTTGACTTGATTTCACTATTTAACTATATATTTACTGATGTCACATGTGCTACAAGAAAGAGACTTACATTTCTGAAAAGCTAAGATGATAACCTATTTGATGGACATCAAACCATTGGTTGATGAGCTAGATCAAACGAACGACTTCAAGTTTGTTCCTTTTTCAGCTCAGGAGGGCCATTAATGTACACCTCTAGCTGAGCCATTATTTAAGGTATTTGAAATTATAATGGATTTTGCGTTTGTGTGTCCTAAAGAGCAGCAAAAAGTGACGTACAATCAAATGAGCTCAAATTATGTTACAGCTTCCTTCATAAGTTTTCTTTTAAAATACGGTAAGTACAAATCTCATGGTCTTTTATCAGTATCTCAAACAAGTTTTCAACAACATGTGAATGTTCGGTGTAGCCAAAATGGAGTGCAAATTGCGTGAATTTTTTTCTGTTGTATGGATTGAGTTGCCAATATGTCGGAGCTTTTCAATTTTGAAACCTTTTTAGCAATGGATAGTTGGATTGATGATTGAAATGAAGGTCAGATTTAAAATGGTAAACCAAAAAAATATTATTAATAAGGACCGGATTCGTAATTTATTGTCTTAATATTTTTTTCCATTTTTTCCCAGGTTTAAGCATAAACAAAATTTTGAGGTATTTTTGACGAAAAAGCAATCTGTGGAGGAAATTTGATTGACTATTACAGTAAAAACAAATTTATTGAGGAATTTCACATATTTTTCATGCAGTAATTTTTATATTGAAGCATGTTTTAAGACTTTGGAAAATTCAAAAAACTTCCGAAACGGCCAACTGTTTTTCAAGTGTAAATCTTTGGTATCTGGCTTTTGGAATCACAAAATTATTTCATCAAAAAGGTATTAAATTACCTTCGGACTTCAATTGTTGGCTAAATGTTGTTGTTGCTGACCTTGGTCGTCCTCGTCTCATCCTAAGTCACAAGAAGGTGACTCCACTTGACGTGTCCGACCAAAGCAATCACACCACTGGCCCTGACAGCCCTTGCCCGCACTCAACAAGGTGGAGGGTGTCGTGTGGACGAGTTTAACACGTGGGACGGATGTTGGTTGTCTTGGGCTCATTAAGTCTATGGGTGTTGTTGATTAACATTGCATAACCCAGTAAAAATAACAGTGGTCAACAAAATCAAACTCTGTTGCCTTTTTAGTAGCTTGTTTTAATGGCAGGTACTCAAAAAAATGCTTTGGAAAATGTCCGAAGTTGGGGGAATTCAATGTTTTTTTTTTTTCAATATTTAATCTTTTTTCCATTTGATCTTCAATTTTGGGTCAATTTAAAAATGTTTTGACTCAAAAGAAATCAATTTCAAATCCGGTCTCTATTTATTATCAAAAGCGAGTCTAGTTCATAATGTCAAAAAAGTAAGTACCAAAAATGAAACTGGATTTTAGACGAAAAATGAAAGTACAAGAAAAATGCAACATTTTATTTAACTGTATTTTTAATAAATGGATTCACTTGCAAGATTTCTGTTTGTTCTGGAAATGAACATTCATGGCCTTGTATTTTCTCCATAATCTGAACGCAAATTCCTTTTGAAAAAGAAATAAGAACCAACTTTCTCCCGGAAACTCTCCCCGGACCAAAATGGGGAGTTTCATCGGGCTCATCCATTACATAACTTCAACAAATTAAGAATGTCTTACCATTCCTTGAATTATTAACAACAAAATTGCGTTTTTTTCCGAGCTCATCTATTACCCAATTTGAACGACTAATGAATATCTTCAAACTTACTATCAAACCCATCCATGTATTATCCTGAACTTAATTGAGTCATGCCAAACTTTTTAAGAAATTGAGTTTGTTTATAGGTTATGTCACCTTTGCATAACTTCTTGTTATAGAAATGATTGTCCATCTTCAAATTTCTTTTATTGTATGGTCGTGTCTTTGAGTGCAGGATAATCCAAGGACAGGTAAGATATGTCATAGTTGTTCAACTTGCGTAATGGACAAGTGCGATAGAGCTCCCTGTTTTTATCTGGGAAGAATTTCCGGAGGAGAATTTCCGGGGGAGAATTTCCGGGGGAGAATTTCCGGGGGAGAATTTCCGGGGGAAAGTTGGTTCTTAATCCCCTTTGAAGAGGTGTTGCATTCGGATTAAGGTCCACACGATCAGATCGCTGATCTGATCCAGACCTGAAGTGTTGCATTCGGATTAAGGTCCATACGATCAGATCGCTGATCTGATCCAGACCTGTCAAAAGTGCCATTCAATAGTTATTGGGTCCTTTAAGGAGCAGCTGACTGGGAGATCACAATACATAAGACTGGGAGGTCACCTTAGTAATACAGCTCCAGAAATTGCACCCTGACACAAACATGTGATCCATTTCCGAGCTTCTAAAGGTATATTGGACACATTAGAACAGAAATTTTGTGAATCAAAGCTCAAAGGTTGCACGTGTTTTCCATTTCACTGGTTGCGCTTGAAGGACTCAATAGCCAACAATATCTCCAACTTGGACTCCATCTTCTTTCAAAATGAGACCATTCTTGTTCTTTCACCCTTTTCAACCCCGCGCACAAGAACAGGTCAGGGGGGGTGCAATTTTTGACAACAAGTTCAAAGAAACACTGAATAAAAGTTCGCTTGGAGTTGGTTCTATCGGCGTTGAAGTGTTTGCTTCAACGGAATGCTTCAACGACGCCGGAGGGTTCCCGGATAACTCGGTGCATGGGATAACTCAACACAGGAAAACTGGGTACAACGGAAAACTCGGTACAACGGAAAACTGGGTGCATCGGAAAACTCGGTACTGGAAGATCCAGTACAGGAAAACTGGGTACAACGGAAAACTGGGTACAGCGGAAAACTGGGTACAGGGGAAAACTGGGTACAGCGGAAAACTGGGTACAGCGGAAAACTGGGTACAGCGGAAAACTGGGTACAGCGGAAAACTAGGTACAGCGGAAAACTGGGTACAACAGAAAACTGCATGCTAAGGGTACTGAGTTCTTAGCAATATATGTCAGGCAACTAATTCTTTCATGGTTTGATTGCCTCACCCTTTTTGAACTTATTCCAATAATAAAAGTAATGAAACGATGGTATTTTGAAAGTGCCAGTGCCAGAGCTGCACACTCAAAGCTCAAGGCACGCAAGTTCTTTCAGCTTTAAAATGAACAAAACCACTTGACCAAAAAATCAGTTTACAAAAATGCTATTTTTTCAGTGCTTCCAAAAAAGTTTTAATAAAGTTAATAAAAGTTCCACTACGCCTACATTGACATTTAACCGGAAGATTAAGTATGTTCATCTGCCTAATATATATTCAGTTGTCTTTTGTGCCCAGTTTTCCGTTGTACCCAGTTTTCCACTGTACACAGTTTTCCGCTGTACCCAGTTTTCCACTGTACCCAGTTTTCCACTGTACCCAGTTTTCTGCTGTACCCAGTTTTCCGCTGTACCCAGTTTTCCGTTGTACCCAGTTTTCCTGTACTGAATCTTCCAGTACCGAGTTTTCCGATGTACCCAGTTTTCCGCTGTACCAAGTTTTCCGTTGTACCCAGTTTTCCTGTGTTGAGTTATCCCATGTACCGAGTTATCCTGGAACCACGCCGGAGAACTTCCCTCTTTGCATGCTTCCAGTCATGCTTCTCATTGATCAAACCTTATGTTAAGGTCAAATAGTGAGAAGGTTTACCTGAAGTTGAATTGAAGTCAATGCTACTAGCGCACCTTGGCGCACGCTTAACATACCACTTAGTAAACTTTGTCATTATGGTGCTCTAGTTCCAACTAGCCTTGATTCCTTTAGCTTGTATGCTATGATGGCAAAACTCTAAAGTTGACTTGCAAGTTAACTTCAGTGTGCTTGCCTGATTTTCTCCATCAATTTGGCTTTTCTTGAATGTGACGGTCCGTTTCGATCTTGAAATTCCCAAACATGGATGATCGTTCCCTCGCCTGCTTTCAAAGCTGTCACCTCCTGATTTCAGTTACCCCACATTTCTCCTTTTGTCTCTTCCTTGCACCCTTTTCAAATCCGCGCTCAAGAACAGGTCAGAAGGTGAGCAATTTTTGACAGCAAATTCGAAGAAACTGAAAGGAAGTTTGCTTGGAGTTGGTTTGATCGGCGTTTAAGTGTTTGAACGGGAATGCTTCAACGACGCCGGAGAACTTCCCTCTTTGCATGCTTCCAATCATGCTTCTCACTTGGAATAAATCATGGTACGTTTACAAGCGAGATGCTTCTCATTGATCAAACCTTATGCTAAGGTCAAATAGTGAGAAGGTTTACTTGAAGTTGAATTGAAGTCAATGCTACTAGCACACCTTGGTGCACGCTAAACATACCAGCTTTTATGTAGCATACATATTTGAACTCAAAACATTTTCAAATTCAATGCCATACTTTTTGGATTTAGCACATCCATGTGCACAACCAGACTTCAGAGTCGCAAACAAATCCCCGAGTGCGACGGGTAGAAGAGCCATTGCTGGAAGAAAGGCGAAATAGCCATTCAATTGATGAATAGGTGCAATCTTCTACCAGGAAAATTGGATGTATTTTTGTAACTAAAATGTAAAAATATACCTTTGCACGGATAAATTCATTTATAATGTTTATTGCGAGATTGCACATTCTCATTGGATACATACAATAGATTTACAATATCTACAGTCATTGGGCCCATTCTGGGTTCTTGGAAGGCGCCATTCGAGGCGACGTATCCACTAGACCATTGGGAGGTGAGGAGGGAGACCTGGGATCGAACCCATGAACCCGAGCATAGCTCGGTCGCGCGTTAACCAACAGCGCTAAACCATCTCCCCTTAGGCTTAATAGGCTGGGAAATTATGGACCAAATGCAATTGCATTTCCATAAAATATCAAAACATGTAAAAAAGCTTGTAACAAAAAAAACATGAAAACTTGTGCTAATATAGGAACATTTTTACAATAAATTGGTGCTAAAGATGAAAGCCTTATGCAAAAAATGAAACATACAAGATTGTCAAATGCCTCCATTTCAACACTTAAAAAGTTCCTTAAAATGGTTGTTTATTCAAGTAGGCATGAATATTTTAAAATATACTCCGTTTTCAATTATAATCCTCTCAATTGCCTTGGTTATTCCGATTGATCAAGTTCGAAATCAAGGACAAAGCCAATTGCGGATTATCCTCGATAATTTTGGATCCGCTTTCAATCAGATCGCCCAAGGAATTGGCATTTAGTCTCGGCAATCTTGTATCCGATCCCGATGCAGACTCAACAGCACCCGCTACTCCATCCAAAACGTCATCCGGAGTATTTCTGACCACACCAGCCACGCGACCTCCTTGAGAGGCGAGTAATCGGAGGGCATCCTCTAAACTCGTCGGAAAGCCATTGGTATTCTGGGGATTACTGTTTCGATCATTGTTGTTATTTCCACCGCCCGAGATTCTGGACGCATTCAATGAGGTAATGGTATCGCTCAGACCTCTCGAATTGCCGTTGGTACTGCCCGAATCTGAGGATGAAGATCGGCCAAAACCATCACTCAAAAGACGGAAAGTGTCGCCTAAACTGAACTGAGGAGCGCTTTGTGAGGAACCAACCACGGTCAACACTACCAACAACTAAAAATGAGGCGGGGATAAGGAAAGAGATTTCTTTGAATGTTCAACAACATACCGAAGCGGCTATTTTCATGGTTGCAGAAGAGGGATTTGAAAACACTCGGCGCGAATTGTTGGTCTATCTTTGGTGGATGCGTTGATTCGACTTCAGTTACGGCGATGATCTCGAGCAGGAAGTCGCCTAAGCAATCATATAAATATACTCGATCAACGTACCAATGAAAAAAGAGGCAAAATTTCCAGAGCGAGTGTCAGGTGCGCCAAAAGCAGGGTTGGTGCATGATTTTTTTATAAGATGAGTGAATGTAGCCAATTCTTTTTAATATTGTATTTTTTTCCTTTTCGAAATGCCCTCTTATCCGCCAATGTGTATGAAAAGATGCAAGAGAAAACAAGAGGATATTGTGCAAATATATCCAACGCAGTTTATAGAAATTACTAAGACCGCAGACTCAATTCATTTTGGTACTTGTAGTATTTTTGTCTTGTGACCAGTTTCTTGTTTGTGCTCTCTCAAGTCATTTGTGTCAAGTAGTATAAATATATGTCACGTTGTTCATAAATAATTATAAGGTATAAATCTGATTCCGGAAACATCATTCTTTGAACATTCCACAGAATTATGGAATACCATTCCTCTGGAAATCTACGAATCCACATCGATTGGCTTGTTCAAAAAACCATTTGTTCGTTCATCCTCTCCCTACCTCTCTAGCTCGCTATTTCAGCGCCTAACATATTTGCCAATGTCTGATCGTTAAATGATTTTGATGATGATTTTTTTTATTCAGGAATGATTGTTATTTTGTACCCTCAGTTGCTCGAACAAATACATATATTCCTCAGATTCTGGATTAGCTATTGCTTGGTTTCACCAGAACCTGGGCAAGAAAATGGAAGAAATATGTGTGACAGGAGCCAATCTGCAACACAAAAGAGAAAAAAGGAAAAAGAGGAAAAGGATGAGAGATAAGAGTTCCAAAATTTGAAATTTAGAAGTCAAGAAAGGGAAACTTTATAAGAGAATTCAAGTCACAAAACTATTCTGTTGTGACCATTTTCAGGATTTGGGTTATATCAATACTAGGTTTTGCTTTTTATCCTTTCTTTCTGAGTGGGGAAAAACAAGAATTTACAAGAAGGAAAAATAATCGAACGACTATGTGTTTTGTAAGCAAGTAAAGCAACCCTTGACGTTGCAAGGCTGATTTGAGTAATTTTTGAATGAGGAAGCCTTCTATTTGCTTTGTGAACTGCTTTTGCGCTAAAATAGGGTCTAATGCGTTGAATTTATTCCATTCATTTGGAAATGCGAAGTTGGGTAATCTTTGTAAAAAATTAGATTTTGACACTGGAGTGATAGATTTCCATCCTTAAAGATGAGTATTCTTTTTCCACTTGAACACGTTAAAATGTTATTATATAACGTTATAAAACGTTATATGATCACTACCCCTTTGTTAATTTTTTTATTGGCTTAAAAACTATCAATGCAATACAATACAAAGTATCTAGTCAGAAACCAATCTTGACTAAGGGAACATGGCACAGCCCACAGTATCTGCCATACAGGCTATATGGCAGCATAGTGTATAGCATTTCCGCCTTGCCACCTTTTTCCATGCTTGTGTACCTGCTAATTGACAAGAGTGCCTAGAGAGAGAGAGCATATGTGACATGTGGAAAGTGACACAAACTGGTCAATGAAGTATCTAATAAGTAACCTTTTTTCATGATGCAATAGTACTTGAAGTGTTACTTCAAATACCAAGTAACTACTAAGTATTCAAATCCAACAACAAATTGAGAATACTGGCCCTGAAGTATTTGGGGATGTTTTTCAGATGAACCCACAATCTGTTAAATTTTAACCAACCCTGATTTTGGGAGGGCTAAGACCACCTGATTCACCTGGGTTGCCACAAGTTGACCTGTCCATAGCGTGATTTTTCTTGAGTCCTGATTGGCTAATAGTTTGCCACACTGATTGTCAAACGTAAAACGTGTAATTTAATAATCTTTTCTTTGCATTTTTACTCTCAATAAAGTAGCATTCAAATATCTTCTTGGCCTTCCTTAAATGATGTGATATTTTTGTTAGAGATTTGTACATGTGATGTATAGAAACATTTTTTGTCAGTACCACAGAGTTCCAGGGTGGGCATGTTCAGGCAGACTCGGCTAACGATTTGTTGCACAGTTTTCAGCCCCAGCTGAACTTTGTTTGTGACGTTTTCCAAGCAGTTGTGCCCAAACAAGTAGGGTTGAACTCATGGTCACTTGCGTATTCTCTAAATGCCCCAATCGGTCAGGGCCGGTCAAGAATAACCCGTCAGTCAGACCAGAGGCATGAATCTGCACGATAATTTCACATTATTTAATAGCAACATTTCAAAACAAACGCAACTTTGGCATGAAAGGATTTTTTTTGTTTGGGCACAACTAAAGGCTGATCTACACATGAAACATTTTGGCTAGATTATTTGTCAAATATTCCGAAAATGTTTGATGTTTGTCAAATATTTCCTTTCAGTTGCTTCTACACGTAAACGTGCAAGTTGTCAAATATTTTTTCTCCTGGCCAAAGTGTTGCCCATTTTTTTCAAATTGTTTCAAACTGGCACTGCCAAATACTGTTTGAAAACCAGTCACCTTTAGCAGAGTCCCGTAATTTAGAAAGTGAATTGTATACTGCCACATATTGTCACTTTTCAACGATATTTTTTTCAATCTTGCTTTCTGCCCAAGATTTTTTCTTTACTTCAGTGTCATTAAATTTGGATGGTAAGTCTCACGCATAACGCCACGCTATGGACATTGGCAATATCTCCTGTCATTTCCAGTCCTTTTCTTGTCCCTCTAACCATTTCAAGACCTCTACTCTCCACTGGCATTTGATTTTGTCGAGTTGGGTTTTGGTGAACATTGGCAGTCATAATTGCCACTTGGCAGCGTTGCTACCTTGTAAACTCCTCCGAACCTGTCAGTTGATGCATTTGAGACGTGACCAATCTATAACACTACCAACTGATAATCGATGACTTTTGATGTCTTCCATTTCCGTGGGTCCTTGCAATCTTTCACAAATGACGTTCAATTTTGGTGATCTTGATGCCAAAAGTTAGAGGATTATTGTTTTGTCCTTCAATTTATTAATTTGAAACTTTTTACTTAACAAAAGTCGTTTCGTGATTAGACACCCTGCATACATCGATGTGTATTTCGATTGTCGACCAGAAAAAGTTAGCCTAAGGACAAATAATTTTTCAACATGTTCAAAGTCAGAAATATTTGACAAACAGAAAATAATACTTGCCATCAAGCTAATTTTGTCTTGAATTTTACCAAATATTGCCGTTTTGTTTCACGTGTAGACCAGCCTTTAGGTAATAATCTTCGGAAATATCAAGTTTTAACATGCAATCTTTGCTCTTCAACACCTGTAACTCGTCCAACAAAAAATTTCGTGTATCCGCCCTGTGGTCAAAACAAAGACCGTTGACTAAACACATTTTAAAAGAGTAAAATAACCGCTCTAAAGAGAATGCATCCATTCCTGAGCATATCTTGGTACCAACCAGACGGTTTAAAAGCTCACACCGACATCGTCATCTCAAAACGCCATTATCACAATTTTCGAAGCATGACTGTGATAACTAGAATTGGTTACCAAGAATAGAAAAGTGACACAAACATGCCAATCTCAGGAGTCGATGCTTGAAATGCTTCTATACCGACTTCATCCATAGAATTGTAGTATTCCCGCCTTGCTCACAATCTTCACTCATGCTTGCCCCTAGTCATATATATTACCATGTATATAAACCCCTATCAAAATGAATAAAGTATCTAGTCAGCAACCAACTCTCCAACGACATAACAAGAATGAAGTTTATTTTGCCAATCAAAATCGATTACTATTTCCAGAAAATGTTTTTCTATGTTTTGTCATCATGAGAAAAGTTCCAGTTAATAATATGAATAGTTTAAATATCCGCCAAAAAAATCCACACTGAAGTACATGTTTGAAAATTCATCTGAGTTTCCAATCCTTTGAATAAGATGTCCCGAAGGGAAGTATGGTCTCTTGCGTTTGAGCGTCTCCATCATTAGTCATAGTTTGTGCAGGTATGCCTTGGTGTGCGAATGTCAAAACCCTCAGATCATCTCATGACGCCGATTATTCCAACTATCGCTCACATCGTTTCTTTAATGACGCTAAAGATGTCCACAAACTCACGCCAAGTAAAAGGCCCATGAAACCGCCAATATCTGCTAACAAAGAGAGCAAAGAATATGCCACCACTTGTTCCACCTCATCATAAAATTCAGAATCCATGTAGAATTGGACCTTTGATTCGGCCGGTTTATGATGTTGGAAGGTCATTTCGGCAGTATACTTGAAATACGAACAGGGCAATGGACATTTGGTTCGGTTGTAAATCTGATCCATGGTTGATTCAGTCAAAGCTTTAAAGATACGTCCGATTTTCCTAAATTCAGAGTCTAAAGTGCACACGGGTTTTGAGATCCGAGCCTCTTCAATCCAAGGTAATCGACAACCAGTCTCTTCGGACACGAAATTTTCAACGCAAGTGATCAATGGCAATGGTTCCTCTGCGCACGGGTTAAAATCCGGGAGTAGCTTCCAAGATTCTCTGGTGACGGCAAAGCTGGTCTGGTATTGAGTGATATCGGACACTGCACCAAAATTCTTCTTGAAGACTCCTGCTAAATTCATCACGGTTGGAAAAATAACTTTTTTATCATGGACGAACACAATGAAAGTAAGCTTGGGAGGTTTGGGCTGTTTGAACGTCACCGCAACCTGAAATTGGGCAATTGGAGAATTGGCTTTAGCTAAAACTATAAATTTCATCTTTAGAAGGGAATAAGGTGAATGCTTTTGACAAGCAGGCCTCTTTCAAGGAATCAAATTTATTTTTCATTCACCTTCTTTATTTATTTATTTATTAAGTTTTTTTTGATTATTTTACTTCTTATTTATTAATTATTATAAATTATATAAATTAATTCATTTATTATTTACTTCTTCATTTATCTAGAAGCTCAGCCATCTTTTCCAAAAGAGTCAGGAATACTATTCCAACTAATCAAACATTTATAGGTTTTCCCGGTTGTTTTGTAGTATTTCAAAATCATCGCTTAGCAAATGTATAAATTAATAGGTTCTGAGCGTAGGGAAGTTAGAGTGCAGAAGCTCAATGCCTCCCGTCGAATTCACAGGAATTCCATTCAACTATTTTCCGTGTTAGACTTCCGACTATTTGACTCGCCCATATTGAGAGGTTGTGGTAAAACTCAGAAAGTAACAATTCTATAAAGTAGTGTGCTCTAGGGACCCTAGATAGAGACTGATTCTAAAACCTATGAATACCCGACCAACACGGACAGTCTGTGACGTCATCCAACATGCGGGAAGTCAAAGTTTATGATTAAAGGAAACCTTTCCTTATCAGAACCACATCTAAACTAGTCAGCCCATTTGATAGTGCGGTTTGGTTAGTGAAAATCCTCAAGCCTGCTACAAATGTGTCTAAGGTATTTACCTGATATGCAAAACGTGAATTTTAATTAGTGTAGAGTTTAAACAACGGCCAATTAATGTCTCACAATTGGGTGATTGACAACAAAATCTTAGTGATGTGTAATCTGGGCTTGGACAAGTTTTTTCACGGGAGGTTTCAAGGTAGGGTTGCCTCTTGAAGAATGGCTGCTTTGCTCTTGTGTGTGAGCAAACACAAATAAGAGTTTGATTTGCAACCCTGCTCAGAAGTCACAAAAGTCAGGGATGCCTTCCCTTTTGGTGCTCCTTAAAGAAAAAACCGGTTTATGAAGACTGGTAGACAGAGGGGAATATGAGTCACATAGGTAAATTGGTAACCCCAGCACCAAGTCAGATCAATATGAAATCAATAAAGAAGAAGTACTCTGGTTCGTTATTGAACTTCGTCAGAATCAGCTGAACGTTCAACTGAATGATATTGACCCATCACCAGCGTGAATCATCTGCACCACATGTTAGCCAACAAGAGCCAGTCTCTATACAGGGTCACTAGTGTGCTCCATTCAGCTGGAGCAAGAACCACCGTATTTCACTGGATTGGAAGCCTGGGAGGCTCACGGAAAAAATCATGATTTCCAGTTATAATATTTAAACAACGTTTTTTCTACAAATGAGACCTTGTTTATGTTGACTTGAATATGCAAATAGACATAAACCATAGACCACTGCATTCCTAGACGGCGCTGCCGCCGCCAATCATCAGATTCTCTTACATCAGTAGGAAGAAACAGATTATGGTGGGAGAACGCAATCGTCCAAGAAAAGTGGTTTTATGTCCCTTTGAGAATGAGTTTTACGTGCTTAGCCCCATGCCACAACACTGGCTACCCTCTGGAAGTGTGAAAGTTGATTTCTCATCCCTAAATTTCCATGTTTTGTCCTGGAAATTTTCAAATCCAACCTTTCTCTAAAAAGAAGTTAAAGCAGGCTGATTGTTGGGGTGGATGAAAGTCCAATAAAAGAAGAAAGATTGAACCCATAAGCCAAACTTTCCATGTGTAAGAACCAAGGTACTATAGGTGCCAAGGTCTACCAAGGTAAGGTATTTTACCACTGAGAATTAGTACCAACTTCAAGCTGAGATTGTATTGCTGTCACTGCAGACTTGTCAGCCATACCTCTAGACAAGGATTTCTTAATTTAAATCATCTTGATGGCGGGGCTTGTGCTGTTGGTGATTCAGCCACATACCAAAAGTCCATTTACTTTTTCTAAATGTGAGTGAACCAAGAGGGTAAGATAAATTTCAGTGTTTGCATTGTGTGAGGCATAATTTTGGGCATCTTTTAAGCTCAAAACGGATTATTTTCTTATTTTTGCCCAAAATTTCAACACCAATGCCTTTGGTCCATTGATCAAGTCATCAAAGAAAGATTTTTTTTATAATGGTTCTTGTAATGCTTCCCAACGATGAAGTGTTTCTTGATGCACACAAAGAAATGTTCTTAAGCATATTTGGAAACTCTGGTAGTGTGATTTATATTGACTACTAATAACTATTTGAGTCTTTTCATAGGAGTGAAACAAATGAGAAACCCATGGGCTTGATCATGTAATTGGAACCAGGAAGTAAGAAAGTGCACTCTGCCTGGATTGAAAAGAAATAAGCTCTTCCTATAACTTAATGAATCAATATAGTGTTATAAAGATTAAGGAAATGGACCTTGTTAGCTGCCTAATATTGATTGATAAAGTTATATAAAAATCCAACATCAAGCCAACAAAATTAGTTTATATCTATTAATAGGTGGCCATCTCTTTCCCCCAACAGTGATCTCCCCCTGTAGGTTTGCACCAGGTGATCTCCGCCAAGGTAAACTCCCCCAGCACTTATCTCCACCAAGGTTAACTCCACCAACAATCAACTCCACCAACATTGAACTCCGCCACGGTAAACTCCACCAGGGTTAACTCCCCCAACAATCATCTCCGCCAACAATGATTTCCCCCACGGTGAACTCCGCCACGGTAAACTCCACCACGGTAAACTCCGCCACGGTAAACTCCGCCACGGGAAACTCCGCCAAGGGAAACTCCGCCAAGGGAAACTCCGCCAAGGGAAACTCCGCCACGGGAAACTCCGCCACGGGAAACTCCGCCACGGGAAACTCCTCCACGGGAAACTCCACCACGGTAAATTCCACTATGGTAAGCTCCGCCATTGTGAACTCCGCCACGGTAATCTCTGCCAATCCCCTGATGATTTCCACCAAAAGAAATTGCGCCATTGTATCAGTCGCGACAAAATAAACTCCACCCTTGTCAAATTTCATTTTGTTAGAAAAATCTCTTCTTATGCTCACACTGAGACCATTAAAAACCAACTATATGTTTACCAAATCCATTCACGGCCTACCCAGGGACTTTGATTGAGTGTTCTTTGATGGTGCCTGGTGCAAACCTACAGGGAGAGATCACTGTTGAGGGAGTTGTATGGGAACCCTATTAATAAATGAAACCAATGAAAGATCTAGAAATATCAAAGATTTTGCAATATATGTCTTCATATGAATAAAGAATATCATTTGAAATTTCATTGTACTAATATGGCTGAACATCTGCTTGAGATTTATGGGTAAAATGTTATGTCTATGCCAACTTATAGCCTCTTTTGATAGCTAGAACTTCACTTTTGGAAACATTAGAAATTTGTTTTAGGGATTTAATTACTTTATTTAACCTAACATATGATAATTGGTTTATTGAAAGTTGTTCATTTTGACACTTTGACGTTGAAAAATGTATTTAAAATCTTGGCATTTCATCAATGAGAGCTAAACAATCCACCGTGCTTGGGAAAGACTTCCCTACTAACGTAAACGGCGAAATGAGGAGCGGTCTCCAGTTTACAGTCCTCTATGCATAAACATAGGACATAAACATATGCAATTCCAGTACCATTTAGCAATATACCGTTAATGTATGGTTCTGAGGCATCTGCAGAGTAGCAACTATGACTCGTATTTCTTTTACTATTACTATTATTTACAGTTTTCTTACCACAGAAACCTAAATGACCAAAAATGACCTTACAATCAATCGGCTTCATTTTTTGGGGTAACAATAAGACAGAAATTGCGGTGAATTGGTTAAGGTGAATATTTTCCAACCAAAAATACAAGATTGAACATAGTGAGAATGAAAGAAAAAAATGACATAAAACCAGATATTTTTTAACCCGCCGCATGTAGCAGTTTTTGAGACTTGTTTTCAAATAATAGGTAAACATGCTATCTTCTCAAATGGCGTTAGAAAAGTGTTTTCAGGTGAATCTTGGCATGGATCACACCTGAAATTGTATGTCAGTTGCATAGCTTTTCACTCCAATCTTGAACTGATTTTGTTTATTAATTCAACCAAAAAATATTTAGTCCATTAGCAGTCACCAAAGAACATTGAAGGTCATTTGTTTGTCCACATTGATGTGTGACCGTTGCTATCGGTAAATACATGCATAGCATGGAAAGTTTGAGTTGTTGCCTCGCAAATTGCACTAGATGGCGCACTTTATGATTGTCCTCTTTCAGTTTAGAAAACAACCAAAGAAACTCATGGGATAGGAGCGTCAACTTGGTTGAGTTGTTTGGCTTTTTTGAAGCCATAATTGTTGCCACCGTCATTCAGGAAGTTCAAATTAAAGCAAAATTCAATTTTGCAGTCTTTTTATAAAGATCATGCCAATAAGAATTGAATCAGTCATGGTATCGCAAAATAAAGTGTGTTCAAGCCCTTGCATGATTAAGGCCTACCAGACTTGGTTTGCTTGGCTTTTTAAAGCTTCCTATTAAAGCCAATATCGATAGTCTTCTGATGACGCTTCTTTCCCATGAGCTTCTTTAGTTCCAACTAGTGCGTCTCTAATTAAAGCTAGCCTCGATTCCTTTTCAAAGCATATATATCTTAACTCACACCATTTTCAAATCCAATGCCGTTTTCCTTAGAAGTTGTAATTGTGGCGCATAACCAGACTTCAGAGTCGCGAACAAATCCCCATGTACGACGGATGGAGGAGCCATTGCTGGAATAAAAACGAAATAGCAATTCAATTAATGTAGAGGTTTGTATAAAATCCGCTTTTACTTGGAATATTCCGGGCCCACAAATATTTCCAATTCTTTCAAGTTTTTCGAGTATTTTTCCGAGACAGTCAAATTGACATCGTTTGAAAAATCTGGACAAACAGTGATTGCCATAGGATACGTGAGATATGACTTTTTAGAGTTAATAAGTATAGTGGTTCCCTTTTTCAGGTATTTACACACTGAAGTGTAACATTGACCAAGACAAATTATTATCAAACCGATGTAAATCATATTCCAAAGGATGACTTGCCAACTCAGACGTGGCAACTTTGTTTTCCCTTTCATGGTTCACAATAGACTGGATGAACTTCGGCAATGAGCAACGCCAAATTCCGGCTCATAGTAGAAGGATTAATATAAGAGATGTGCCGAGAAACCTGGGCACAGGAATCGATTCAATGGCCGGCATTCTTCAGTAACCCCTCACTCTTCAAAGGATGTCTGAAAGTGGCGAATCACGTTGTAAAAAACTTCAAATTTTATTTTCAATTATGTACGAGTTCATAAGGTAGAGTGGCTGAAAATATTTAGTTTTGAAGGCCAAATATTTGAATACTATTTAAAAAAATCATTAAAATGTTTAAGAAAGTACGTGGTACGATTATAAATAAAGGTTGTGTGACCAATGTTCAACTCTTTCCTATTTTTTGCTCTCCCCTCTTCCATTTCATTTCATTCCTTCCCGATCATTCTCATTTTGTCCGTCCTGCGTGACACATGTGCCGTTCCAACAAACCACCTTTAATAAATTCTCATCGTTAACTATTATTAGATAACTATTCGTTTATCTCATTTCGGACACGATATCATTTCCGTGGCGCAGTCGGTTGCCCAGTTCGTGGATGGTAACCGACTTGCAATCGAACCTTTTGAGGACGTCGATTGGTTGGACCCACTTCCTACGATTCTGGATCGCCCCCATACTCCTGGTGAGGATTTCAGATCGCCCCTGGCTCATGATTGGTTGATGGGCTTGGTTTCGCCATTTCACTGGTATTTTCCCCTGGTTCTTCGTTGGATCTGTGAATTGGAACATATGATATCCGATCGTCATCTCCCTCATTATCCTTATTTTCATCGGTTGAGTACGATTTCTTGTGTTTGAATCCCACCGCAAGTAAAAAAGATATTTTAAATAGGGTGCATTTTTTGGACATTATATTGGTATTTTTTTTCAAGTTCCCAAAATTTTCCAGAAATGGCAATGTTGCAATGACGTTAACATAGGTTAAAATTAGGATGCTATTAAAACCTAACTACAAAATGAAAGTGAGTCCGTTTTTAAGAGTCCTTGGATGGAGAGTTTTTAATGAATATTTTGGTATCCAAACATTTGGTAAAGCACTCAACACAAAAATTCCACTATGTTTCTAGCAGGAGCTACAATTTTCCAAAAAAAACACAATTTCTTTTTAAATCATTCCGTTATAATTTTCATTTGATCATGTATTTATATTTCTATAATGAAAACCGTTAAATTAAATTGGTAGGCCCTGTTAAGATAAATAATAGCTAAAATAATTTAAACAATTCATATTTATTCGAAATTTATACGAAACCAACAAGATCCTGTAGGGAGAAATCTGTACAACTCTTAAATAGTGGGTTGGTCAGGAATGATATTTAAAAGTTTGTCCAATCCTGCCTTAAATGCTGTTAGAGGATCAGCTCCTTCCATTCCCGACGAGGACTAATGGGCAACAAATTGAACAATGAAGGAGCCCGATAAAGAAGAGAGGAGAGGAGGACTTCATTGATCGAACTAGCCTCGATTCCCTTGGATTTGGAGGTGCTCTCAGAACGCTCGTAAAATCTCTACGATCGCTACAATTGATCTCAAAGCCTAGGTTAGGAGAGAGCCCATGGATGCTCTTGAAAACATACAGTATCAGATACCTTTCATACCTTCTCTGAGTACTGTACAGCCCTAACTTCTGGAGCCTCTCCCAATACGAGAGCTCTCTGATTCCTGTGATGTTCCTAGTGAAACATCTTTGGACCTGGTCGACGTTTTGCAAACCTATATATTGCATCAAATCAAATATTTTCGGCAGCTCTAGTCGTATTTTTCATGGTTGGTAATGCATGCTTCAAGCATGCTTCATCGATTAATTTACATCTTTTTGTCTCTTTTTAACATCTCCTCAAACTAACTTTTGCAACCTTTTGACTAGAAATGGGAGTCTGTTCAATCTTTTAGGGTTACCATCTATGCTATTGGTCAGTTGCAAAAATAGTGTGAAAAAAACTTTGCTTGATCTAAATGGCACCTTTGGTCTGAAGTCTTCAAAACAGAGTCCCTTTTTGAATATTTTCAAAACACAAACGCATTTTTTTACAGAAGTGACAAGTGCACTGTTTGTCGTGAATTGGCAGTCACAGTGAAGTAGCGAGCGTAAAAATGATTGAGCACTTTGAAAATCAGTTTGAACTCCGTCAGTACTTTTGACTATCGCATTCTTTGTCTTGTACACAAGCTAGTCCTAAAATTCTAAATGAAAATAAAAAAACCCAAGCAAAGTTACTTTTTATGAAAATTGATCAACAGAAAAATTTCAAGTGTTTGTCTGTGATGTTGAATTGATTATCAAAGTTGATGCAACTTTGATGTTCCTTAAACGGGTAGGGGGAATACCTTAATTGATCTCCATATTTCCATATTTTGAGAAGAAAACTGCACAAATACCTACTTAACATCCCACTACATTCTAGAACTGAGCAAAGATCAAAAGATGACACTTTTTCCAAGTTTGTTTAGGTAAAAATCACATTAGGTAAATCAGCCTTTAATCTTTAAAAAACACATTTCACGTTTAATCATGTTATATAAAGCACTAAGTTTGCCAAAAAAAAGTCTTAAGTAACAAATTTTCTTCAAAAAAACACCAAACAGACGTTGGTAAGTTCAGGGGCCCACAAGTCAACGATCAAAGAGCTTTGGGCCCTCGAGTGCAGTACTATGGATGTTTCGTGAGCCCACTAATTTAGTCATTCCCCATAGCTCCTGGCCCAACCAAAGACCATCCTTGAGCCCACATGTGGGCCGCGGCCCACCGGTTGCCTACCGCTGTTCTAGACTAAACTATAACTCCACCCCAAAAAAGGTTGGTTGTGTAAAGTTCTTAAGACTTGAGGGGAAATGTAAAATAAAATCCTCTCGTAACTCTTGACTCTTCTCTGTATCAATATCTTCATTTGAGAACCAAACCTGTCAACGCCTTATGTTATGTTTCTAACTTAAACTGCTATGAAAAAACAGTCGTTACTCGCCGACTTCATTCCTCCAATTAAATAATGGAAGGGTAGAGAGTGTGATTACTTTCCGTTGATCAAACATTTGATCACAAGCTTCATTCAATGTGAGAAATAGTGGGTTTGTAACAGTCAAAGTAAACACTCTGAAGGCTTAATGTCATTGAGGAGCTCCACCCTCGCGATTTAAAAAAGAACACGATGAACTTCTCAAACGCATTTGAGCCTCTCCATTATCTTGTTTAAAGTTCGAGTCCTTTGTTTTGTTAATCAATTGACCTTAAAAAATACAAGTAACTTTTCGATAAAAGGTTTTAAAGTGACTACAAACTCATTTAGACGACGCCATTTACGTAGTGTCATGAAAATTTAAATTATCGACCCAAATTCACAAAATAGTGCAATTTGAATAACCCTGTATGAATGTAAATGACTTAAAAAGTGCGTTTTTCAATGCGGTTCAAATGAAAATTGAGTATTTCATGTGGGTTGTTTGCGTTTTTTTTACTACCGCTACAAGGAATGTGTTTTAAGTTAAGAAAAGGTTAAAAAATGAGTGTTCACCTATCGTTCCAAGACCTGTTTATATTTCTTATGGTGTTGATGTGACTTAATATTTTCTCTGGGTCCAGTATTTTCTCGTCATTGACTATTAACAAAATTATTGTGTTGATGCTAAATGGCAAGTGAAACTTTTCTTCGCTTCCTATTCATGTATAAGGAACTGAAGTACTGCAATAGATTTCGAAGTAGAGGCCAAACCATTAAAATTGATCGTTAAATGTTGTTTGTTGCAACAATTTGTTAAAATGTAGGCCGTCGTGCGGGATTTTATATTGGATATTGGAATACTTAACAGTTTATTTTTAACAAATGTTTAGGTTGAAGGCACTTTTGTATAATCAAAAGTAGGGACCGGAAAAATAGATTTTAACTAAAATTTGAAAAAAATCATTTTATCATATTTTTCGGCATTTTTCATTTTGTCTTGAATTTTAATGACTAGAGTGCGTAGAAAAAATTACTGATTTTCACCAAAAATTTAAATTTAGTTTACTCCAAAAAGGGCAAAAAAATTCAAAAAAAAATTCCCCAACCGTATTAAAAATGGTAATATTGAATTTAAAGATGCATTTAGTCATTCTGGTAATCATTCTTTGTAATACAGCTACAACTCAGCACATTTAGTTATTTCTGGCTAAATATTAAGGCTTTATTTCTGGCATAGAAGAAATTTGAACTGAAGACAGATGTGTTCAGAGTGTCCAACTGTTTAAGATAAAAAAGAGCTAAATACCTCAGTTTAGGGGCAAATTTTCGAGCTAAAAGAGCTTTTTTGGAAAAAGAGCTAAAAAAGAGCTGAATTTAAAAAGGCTAAAAACACTAATATGATCATAGTTTTGGGCCTTACGTAATTGGCAGTGTATTTAAAACATGGAAAAATTGCTTTTTGTAGTTTTTTTCTTACTGTCTTAAAAATGGCCAAGAAAAAAAGGTTGTTCTGCAAAGTGATGTTGGCTTTTGAATGTTATAGATAGAGCAACGATATTGCACAGATCACTAGAAGATAGTGATCCGTGGATAATGAAAGACCTTTATGCCTCGGTTATTGGCAAAAGTTTTGGTTTTTCATTTCGGGGCCGACCAGAGAAAAATGTAATTTAACCCATTGTTTGGCCCGTAATTCAAAGCTCACAAGCTAAATTTCAACCACATCAAATGAACTTTATGTCAGTTAGAGTAGAGTAGTTAGAATCAAAGAGTAAACTAAGCCAAGGTTTTAGTCGGTACCAGCACGTTAATGGAGGCCAAATCTATCCAAAAGCTGCTATTTTTTTTTTTTTTGCTTCAGCGGGAAGAGCCATAGTTTGGAGTCGATTGTCCTGAAAAATCTTGCGTATTTGTAAGAAGAATGACCATTTTTAAACAAGCCTCATTTTGTTGAGGTAGAAAATCTGGCAACTTCAAAAATTGTAAAAAGGAGCCAAAAATCCCTAAAATTCTCAGAAAAAGAGCTAAAAGAGCCAAAAGAGCTAAATGCTCAAATTTGGAGCCAAATTTCCAAAATATCAGCAAGAAGAGCTAAATTTAGCTCTAAAGAGCTAAAATTGGTCAGGCTGATGTGTTAGCACCTGTTTTTTGGCGCCAATTATGACTTGAGGTGACCAAAAAATGGCCCACAAAGAGGGCCAAAAAATTTAAAATTGGACCAAAAAAAGGGCAAAACATTTAAAGAAAATTTACGATTTAATTAAATTTTTCTACTCACTCTATTAATGACTTTCCAACTTTGTTGCACATATTTGCTTAAATGTTCATTTTTCAACGTTTCTGATTTTTTTTGTCAAGGTTAGGAAAAAACTAAAAGACTCCTTCCCTTTTCGTTATTTGATCTCATTGCTATTTTTTTAAGTAAACTTTCCAAAATTTAACACAAATATTTCATCAAATACTTTAAACCAAAGAATCGATTAATGCAATGTATAATGCAAAAATATATATTTTGTAAGCGTCAGTTTTAAGAACTAAGAGAGTACCGAACAAACGCATTCAAGTATCCAAAGCTTACAGGCGCATACACATTCGCGTATCATGCATGTTCAAGGAAGAAAATGAACTGGAGGGCTAAAAAAGCTACTTTGTGCAATAATTTCGACAAGAAATGCACAAATCGAAGACGCCATTCCAATGACATATATTGCTCCCAATCCAGATAAGGATCTCAAGCTCAATGGTTGAAAACTTTGACCAAAAGACTGCACGATCGTCTTAATTGTGGAACATTTTGTAGCATTGGGCAGAGAATTTGAGATAGAGCTCTCGACTATCCCACCTTCTATCATATTGTGGATTACATCGTTGAACGAAGTTGTCAAATTACTCGCTTTCTGGAAAAATACGATGGGTTGAGTCTTCGGGTGTTTTCTCATGGAATTTTTTTTTTACCTGGAGTATGATGGCGTACGAAAAGCTCATGAAACTCCCTTTACCAGCATACATAAGACACTTGCCTTCCTTTGAGAAATCATCGGAGAGCATACTTAATGCAGTTAGTCCTTCGCAAAGACGAATAAGTTCTCCACTTTTGATTTTATCCAAGTCTGCATAGCAGCTTCCTTTGATTTTTTGCGCACCATTGTAAAATTTATATAGGAGGGAGCCAGGTTGGGCTTCGGATCCAGTTTGTTCCAAGATAGTACCAGTCTCCAAGCCCCAAGGAATGTCTCGTTGATCCACAAGATCGGATACGTCGTCAATCATTTTTGGCACCTTTGGGATTGTCATCAAGGATGCCAAAGTCCCTGAGTATCCTTGCCCTAAGATAAACATGGCCAAGATCCATGTCATGGTAAAAATCGCTTGATAGTTCCAAGTTCTCGACAATGGAATCGATCCATCTCCTGTCAAGGTTCTTAAAAGGAATTCCAAGGTTTGTTTCCATTTTGATCGCTTTAGGAATATTTTGTCAGCCATCCCAAAGAGAAGAAGGAACGTGAAGAACGTAATGATGAAGGTGATCCACACTTTGATACCAAAAGGGCGCCAAATGACCCACACATCTGGAACCATTCCCACTGGAGACACGGTGACCAAAATATCTTGTCTCAAAGGAAAAGTGAAATCGATCACCTCTGATCGTTCCGTACTCATACCAAACGGTCCCAAGGCAAAATCAACCTCTTGTCTAGAAACCATGCCAACCATTCCGTTCCATGATCCATTGGCCTCCAAAATCCCCCACTTTCCATCTGGAGGACGAATGATCGAAAACGTAAAGTTCATTGACCTGGACAATTGCAAAAGCACATCCCACATGATCCCACCATAGGAAACGGAAGTGAGGTTTTGTGATGTTATCGAGTTAATTAGAAACCAGGGTGGCCAATCTTCCGCTCCTACAAGCAAGTGTTTTCTACTCGGGTTGTCCATCGGAGAGAAACTGATTTTGTTTTCCGTTGTTCGCCAATCGAACCATTCATAATTGCTGTTAGTTAATAATTAAGGCTCCTCGACCACTCACCGTAACCAATATTATCTGAAGGGTTTGATTGCATTCACTTGCAAGGAAATGCCTACAAATAATTGTATTGCTTATATGTCACTCAATTTATTTTTGGTGGCCGAACAATGCATGTTGCTTAGCCCAATACTTGATGTGTTCCCTCCATTTGAACAAATTTCCATTACTTATTCAAGAAAACCACAAACGCTCCATTGCCATATTGGAAAAACGAAATTCGGATGTGGGCGGTAATTGAACATTGTCGTCAATCTCATCAGGGAAGTATGTATTTGCCGCGTAAATCAATGAATCATTCCTTGTCAATATCGAACATTATAAAGGAACAGTAAAATATCTAGGGTTGTTGTCTTCTACCTCTTCTTCGTCTTCAGACATGTCATTTTGAGACGCCTCGCGAACGCCAGGATCGCCATTTTGGTACGATGGACTTCGAGTGAAACGGGGTCGGAATTGTTGTTGTTCTGACAAACTTTCACGAGAATGATTATCCAAATGAGCTTTGAGATTCTGTTTGAAAACATTCAAGTTCAGATCAGGTTTCGATTTCATGACCTGTTCCAACATGCCTTTGAGTTTGGCGTGAGATGGCGATCGAGAGACCATATTCAAGGATGTGGAACTACCCATGCTATTCAGAGACGTGTTACTGCCTCGGAGGTAGGGGTTCGAATCGGGTCCAAAAGACTTGGAGGACCGTAATTGATAAGGCGTTGAATTGAGATTCTTTCGGAGGGAAGACCTTCGAGATGGTGGACTTGGTGGTTGAATCTCAGGTTCCATGGAACCGGCTGACCTCATTCCAGGGGTGAATGAGGTTCGCTCTGGAGGCACTTGAAGACTGGAACCACTTGGACTCGGGGAATAGTTGGGTGAATATCCCACGAACCCCCTGGAACCCGCCAGGTTAGACGAAGAGCCCAAGCCCGAGTTCAAAGAGAGTTGGGACGAAAATGCCGAGGACATGTTTGTCGTCTCTTCATCTTCTTCTTCGTCATCTTCGGCTTCTTTGTCTTCTTTGATGACATCGAAGTATTTGTTGATAGTATCGAACACCCACTTGCGTTCCTTGAATTGCTCTTTCTCTTGCTTAAGACCCCTATAACTGGACCTCTTTGGTCTGGCTCCATGGCTCGAATTATCGACACTGTTGGACTTTTCCACACCACGGTCTTGGTTCTGAGGGGATTTAGATCCTCCTCCTCCACCTCCAAATCTGATTTTGGGTCCTTGAGCCTCGAACATACTTCTGATTGCTGATTTGGATCGCGACACTTCTTCCAGGGTCTCCTCATCCAGATCAACGCATGCCGTCGTTTTCGATCGACACAGAGACGGTCGGCTCCTTTCCAATTCCTCACGAGGTTTATTTATTCTCATGATCCTCTGGATCCGATCGCAAGATCGCAGAGCTTCCAATTCGGCTCGGACACCAGTGGGACGGGATTCCGAGCCTTGATTCTCATCCTCATCATGATGCAAATCCTCAACTTTTCCCGTTTCAAAGGCATCCCTGAATTTGTTGAAGGACGAACTATGATGCAAAGACCCGATCCGTTGTCGGCCTTCACCTAGAAGGCTGTCCGTGCTGCCATCCCAGCCAACAGTCATGGATAGGTTGCGCTCGTACTTTCCTCGTAAGGACATGCTGCTTTCCCCGGGTCGTTCATCCTCGCTTATGCTAAATTGCCGAGTCAAGTGCGAATCATCGTGTTTCTTGGGATCGATGAGTGATTTTCGTGCCCGTCGAACTCGGTCCGAGGATGACGTCACATCTCCTGGGATTCTTCTGGAAAGAACAGGTGAGGGTGAGGTGTCCTCCTCGAAAATGGCTCGCATGCTTGCACAGCTCTGGCTTTTTGAGACGGCCGATTTCAGTTTAGTGCCGTCATGCTCGTCTATGTGGGATTGGAACGCAGAGCCCGACTCAAATCTGTTCCTGATGTTGGAACAGAGGGCTTGAGAAGTCCTCGGTTCAATCTCGGACTCGTCGCTGTTGAGTCTGTTAAGACCTTTCTCTTGGCTAGCGAACATTTGCTTGGATTTCTGGAAGGCCTGATTGACTTGACCTTTCTTCATTAAGCCCATGATGTTCTTGAGAGCGCCGAAAGAGCCATCATCTTTGGAGGTCAGTCGTTTCCCTCGCTCTTCGATGGTGACATACTCTTTGGGCAAATTATTGAGCATCCCCTCTGGCATTTCTACATCATCATCAAAGTCGATATCAAGTGATACGTTATCCTCATCCGAGCCTTCTTTTAACCCATAGCGAGCCAAAATGGCTGCCTTTCTCTCAGCTTCCTTCTCTTTGTAACTCCATTTTTGCGGCTTTGCTTGAGAAACTGGAGCATTGAATTGATTCGCAACTTCTCCAAGACTTGATGTTCGTGGGACCCATTTCTTGGTTGGTTTCTTAATGGGTGGGTTGTCCGATATTTTTGGAGAATCGTCGATAATCTTAGCCTTGGGAGCTTTACGGAGTGGTTTCTTGTGTTCAAAGCTCTCTTCTCGTTCTAACTTTTGTTTGACCAAGTCACAATATTTTCCATCTTGTGGAATGGGTCGTGAGAGCTTCTCGAAATCATTATTCGGTTCCAAGGGATCAAAGTCCAGATTGAGTTTTCCAACCGAAGCCGATTCCTTGATTTTTTGGGCCTTTTCAGCTTGTTGTTCGATTATGGATTTTCTCAGATTCGTCACCCTGCTTTTACTCTCCTTAAACTTCCTTGCACGAGGTTTGGGCTCAGAGGGTTGATCGTTGTTCTCAATCAGATCAAGATAGATCTGGATGGTTTCTTTGAACTTGTCCTCGTTAGTGGATCTGTTCTTGGCATTTAAGTAGTCATTCACTTCGTTGAGGAAGCCTTCGCTCTCCTCAGCTTCCCTTTGAACTCGATCTTGGCTGTAGTCTTCGTCGTTCTCACTTGTGGTTCGTTCTCTTTGCATTGCCTCATTTTGTAGGATGGAACTCTCTGAATCTATGTAGTTGATGTTCTTTGCCATGAAGCTTTGAAGCTCTTGAATGTTCTTTTTTTTCCATTTCCAATCTGACACAGCCTTGGCGGTCAAGGTAGGCTTTTGTTCGTTGGCCTTCATTTCGAACATGGAGGTGTCAATCAGTTTCTTTGGCACTCGAGATCTCAAAAAGGGCTTCTGCTCGCGTTCCTGGTTAAAGGCATTTTCGAGAGCTTCTCTTCTGGCACTTGTCAATGCATTCCCAAAGGAGGCATTTCGTCGGAGAGATGAGACTCTTTGGTCGTCCTCATCCTCATCTTCATCCTCATTGTCCTCTTCGTCATCAGCTCCTTTAATAAAAGGTGACGTGTCAACCCGACCGACCTTCCAAAGGTCAGATGATTTCTTATTCAAGTCTGGTGATTGGTCTTCTCTCATCTGATGTCTCAGAAGCTCCCTTCTCACAGAAATGTCTCCAATGATCATGCTCCTGGGTCGAGTCTTTGGAACTTGTCTTCTCGGTTTCGTTTCCTGATCAAACAGCTGAACATAGTTTTTCAAACCGGTCTTGACCTCGAGATCCTCGTTTTGTTCACTTTGTTCGTAAAGGTCGCTATTCAGACAGTCTTTGACCTCCTTTATGAACGATTCAAAGTCCTTTTCTTTCTCTTCACGGATTCTTTTGATCTCGCTCACGTTGTTTTCGGCCTTAGCTTGGACTTCACGGAGTTCTCGCTCTTTTTCCATCTCTTCGTGTTCCTCTTTCTTTTTCTTGATCTGTTCTGGAATGGCCTTGTCTTTGGACTTGATGAAATCTTTCAAGTCTTGAACTTGTTTTTCTTTCCACCGCCATTTAATCTTCTCTCTCTCGGCTTTTAGAGCTTCTAGAGATTGACTATCTGGATTCGAAGTCAAGTGTTCCAAACCTCGTTGAAGAACAATGGCTCTGGAACCGAGTAGCGAAGGTTCCTCTTTCTGATTGAGCCTCTCAAAGTTCTTTTTCAAAGTGTTGGTTTCAACACTCGGTAAGTGAATTCCATCTTTTTGGTCCGTCTTCTCGAATTCTTGAATGAGCTTGCTTTGTAGTTGAGCCACCAATTTGTTGTCTCTTTGAAGGGTCGGACTTTGTTTCTTAGGTTCCACTTGGTTGATCGGGTTAAACTCGATCAAATTTAATTTCTTGGGTTTCCTTTTGACGCTTCCTGTGCGTTGAATGGGCCCAAAATTAGACTTGTTTGGCTTCTCCGGTTCATCGATGAGGTCCAAGTATTTTTCAATCTCGGCCTTAAAGCCTTCCTCGGTTTTAGATCGATCAGGAGCGCTTAAGAAACGGTCGACTTCGTCCAAAAACTCAGAATACTCGTCGATTTTCAAGTCCTCGGTCTTGTCAAAGTCGTCTTCATTATCCTCATCCAAATTGGCTCGAACTTCGTCCAGTTTGTCGGCCACTGAATTGGGAACAAGATGAGCATTGGTATCCAGGAACTTTTGAAGACTCTCGATATTCTTCTGCTTGTATTTCCACTGATACGTTGATTTGGGCATGTCATCAATTCCAGATGTGTCCAAACTTGGCATCTCAATAATCTTCTTCTTCACTTTGACCTTGGAACGAGGGGCTGTTTTGGAATCTTCAGAGTCAGTCCTGCCTTCAAAAGCGTTTTTGACTCGTTCTAAATTCACAGAGGTCACATGTTCCAGATGATTTGGCTTCCGTTCGAATTCGCTCTCTTCCTGATCAAGTAACATTTGTTGAAGCTCTTTCACGTTGCCAATACTCTTGGATTGTCCAATGGGGGATTTCTTATTGAAACGAGACTTGTTTTCTAGTCTTGACTTGACCTTTTCAACACTATTAAGTGCCAAATTAGGTACCTTGGCCTTGGGTTTGGTCTTTTTAGATTGTCGATCAAACCTATATTCTAGGTACTCCTGAATGTCATGTTTGTAATCAGCTTCGTCAAAATCTTCTGTGGGTTCATTTAGATAGTCTTGGATATCCGCCATGAATTGTTCATATTCCTTCATTTTTTCATCGTGGTCTTTTTCAACGTCTTTCAGTTTCAGCCGGTTGGTCACTGCGTGGATGTCGTCTAACAATGATTTTTGTTTCTCCTCATCGAATTTGGTCCTTTCTGGCCTTTTACTGGAAACCTCATTGGCATTCTTGGCATTGGGGTCACTTGAATTTGTTTTAACAAGAAGTTCTTCCGGTTTCTTGGACTTCCAAGTCCATTGAGTGGCTTCGGGATTGGGAGACTTGACCTTGGACTCTTGCAACTCTTTCTCCGTTGTCATTAGATGCTCCTTGATTTCAAAGGCCATGGCAGCTGGAAGGCAGCCTTTGCGTTTTTCAACTCCACGAGAAATGGTCGGGGTTTCTTCTTTAGCTTCTAATTGTCGTTTGACTCTACTTAAGACAGATGAAACACCTGTGAGTGTCGGATCTCTGAATTCGGTGCTCTTTCCAGTTTCTTGTTTATGTTTGGTGTTGAACAACTCCTCAGCCATGCCTCGAATCGAACCCATGGACTCATTTCTGGGGTTGTCTGGAGCTTCTTCGTTCTTTTCAAACATGTGTGAGATGCGATTGAGAACCTTGTTCTTTTTTCGTTGCTTCTCTTCCTTTTCCTTTTTGATCCTAGCATCTTCTTCTTTCCGTTTTCTCTCTTTGATTCGTTCCCTTTCCTCTGCAAAGGCCTTCTCCAGGGCCCTCTTCTCCCTTTCTTTTTCCAACTTTTGAAGACGCTCCTCCTCTTGTCTCTTTAGTTCTTCTTGTCTAAGAATTTCTTTTCGCTCTTGTTCCCTCTGAATCGCTTCAATCCTCTCTTGTTCTTCCTTTTTTCGTTTTTCTTCCAAAAGTTTCATTTGCTTCAACCTCTTCTCCTCCAATTCCAATTGGCGCTTCTCCTTGAGTTTGGCAGCAGCTTCTGGATCGTCAAATTTGTTCAAGAGATCATTGCTGATCATTTTTCTTCGTGGAGCAATTGGACGTTGTTCATCATCTCGAGGAGCATTTGAGCCTTCAAAGACGCTTTTGAATCGATCAACTTTGGCATCAATCGGCATGACTGGAGGATTGTCGGTGCTTTTTTGAGTTTGAAAGTTTTTCGATTGTTGTCTGTTCATTTCAAACTTATTTTTGATGTTTCTTACTTCAAATATCTTGAGCTTCTCAGCCTCTTTCTTTAGTCGTAAATTCTCTTTGTTTTTCTTCGCTTTCTTTTTAGGAGTCTGGTCAATGAGACTCAGATACTTTTCCATTTCTTTGACATATTCAGGATCAACTTCGACAGGCTCATCATCAATCACCAGATCGTCAATGGAGTCCTTTTTCGGCTTTGGAGATTTTCCAATATTATCAAAAAGCACTTTTGAGATGAGATAGTTTTGCATCTCTTCTTTGGACTTCTTAGCTTTGGGCTGAGTTTTTGCCGGTTCAGAGTTCTCCTTCTCTTGTTTGGGGAGTTCGTCAGGAACCTCCTCGGGAATTTCCTCAAGAGGTTCTTCGGATGCGTCGAAAAATTCCGCTTCCTCCTCTGGAATGTCGTCAGTTTTGGAGTGGTTTCTTTCATATTGGTTCTTTTGAACGGTGGTTGCTTCGACAAGTGAACCGTTAATAAACTTCTTCTTTATTTCACTAAGACCATTTCTTTGCATGGCTGGAATGACTAAGGGTTTTGTTCCACCAGGACTGATTGGCGACGTCGTAGTAGGAGAAGAATCTTGGGACAACTGTTTCTGGAACGGGTTGATGGTTAGTTTACCAACCTTTGCTTGGGGTTTCTTGGGGGTTGTGATAGCCTTTGACTCTTCCAGTTTCTGTTTCATCACTGATGTGGTGGGAGGGATTATCTTGGGCAGATCTTTAGGTTCCATGATCTGTTTGAGTTCCTTCCGATTAATTCGCTTAGTGCTTGGCCGTCTTTTAATCTTGCCCTTGGTCTTGGCTTCGTTTTCCTTGTTCCGAGCGATTTCTTCCTCCTCTTTCTTCTGTCTTTCTTTCTCCTCTTGTTCCTCTTGTTTCCTTCTTAAGGCCTCTTGTTCCTCCTCCTTCTTTTTCCTTCTTTTTTCTTCCTCTTTTTGAATTCTCGCTTGTTCTTGTTTCTGAGTCCAGGAGGCCTTTTCCTTCTCCTTCTGCTTGAACGTGAACTTTTGCAACTGAGTTTTAGCAGCTTTCCGTGAATCTTCGTCTTCAAACTTGTTCAAGGAATTAGAGAAGATCTTCTTGTCAATCGGGATACGATCCTTGACTCCCCTTTGTTCTTCTAACTCTTTGTTCCTTTTAGCTTGTTGCTGGAACATATTGGGCAGATTCCCTGACCTTTGCGCGATCCTTTGTTGTATGGATTTGCGTCGCGTGGTTGGGGTCGGGAGATTGTCCTCGGGGTTGTTCATTGTGCCCTTCTTCAGAGCGATCTGCAATTCAAAACTCGATTTCAAATGATTGCAATTGCCCTTTGTGTATATCTCGACGCTGCTTTTGCTCTTCTTGGCATTGATTTGGGCCGCGGCCGCTTTGTTTTCTTCGTCGTGGGCTTCACGGACAGCCTTCTCGGTCATCTCCTTCAGTTCCTTCTCGAAGTCTCGGGCCTCCTCTTTCTTGCGCATCAGTTTCCTTTGTATATCGCCAACGACGCCGTGGTTGGAAAGCACGCTTTTCTTTTCGGCCTTAGACACCGTGACCTCATCTTGGGATTTGAGGTTCTGCTGATTTCTAAGGAATAAGGCCACAGCCGGTTTCAGGGTGGAGAGTTTATTCTCCTCTTCCTCCATTTGTTTTCGGCGCTCCATGATTCGTCTTTGAGATTCCTCATGCTTCAACCGTTCCTCATCTTCTTTCCTTTCTTGTTCCAGACGTTGTTCCAATTCTAATTGTTCTTGGGCTAGGCGTTGCTCGAGTTCCTTTTTCTTGGCTTGTTCCAGGATGGCTCGCTCTTGTTCAGCTTTGAGTCGTTTGGCATTCTCTTCTTCTAAGGCCTTTCTTACCTCTTCAGCCTCTTTAAGTCGACGAGCCTCTTTGACCTCGGGGGATTCAAATTTGTTGGCCAGGGAAGAGATGCCCGACCTTTTTAACCTCGGAGGTCGTTCCATATTTCCCAAAAAAGCTAATCAAGCATGGATTCCACCAAAGAGTACCCGGCACCCCATTTAAATGATGAAAACTACATTTGAGAAGAGTTTTTTCTCGAAACACTAAGTTGATAATTCAAGGATTCTCACTATAAACCCAATTTATTATCCGTTCCTTGTGTGGATTTTTCTGTCCCGATTTTACTTCAGCACACAAGTTTCAAAAGTTACAACTGTTCCTAGTGAGGTTATGCTTGAGGAACAATCCCTGACATCAGGTCAGGACATCCTCGTCATGGCTTTCTCGAGACCTCGATGGGAAAGGCCGACGAATGCTTAGATCACAAGGATAAATTTCGCTGGCTTGCTCACTTCTAAAAACTGGGACGAGGTCCACTAGGAACAACCGAAGAGGCCAGCCAAAGAGGATTTGTGTTCGCAGTTGGATTGCATCTTTGATCATTCATTCTGCCAATTTTATGCTTGATGTAAGGCTTTGTCTTGTCAGACCCACGGTCAGCGAGCTTGCTTGACGGAAATCAAAATACAGTTGGGAGCGATTAAACGGGACGAATCTACGAGTTTTGGACAACGGTGTATTTTTCTTGACATCACTGTAGGATTTAGTGGGGTTAAATGGATATGTTTCTTTAGCAAAGACGCGTAGAATACGTGCCTCGAATTACATTCAAATTGATCCACGTTTGTTGAGCAATGGTGTAATTCTAGCTCAGAACTGGAGCAAAAGGGAGACTTCTTTAATTCATGTTTTTCTCTGCCTTGAAGCAAAAAAAAAGGAACGATTTCTTTTGATGAGAGCAATAATTAAAATGAAGTTTTTTGAATTTATAGAAATTTCGAAAGGGAGAGGCTTTCTGACATCATTCTTTTGCTAATCTTGGACTTCTTAGTCAACAAATCCCTGAAATTTCAATAAATACGGAAAGCTTGCTTCTGTCTTTCTTTCAATTTAAGTCAAAATTCCAGCTATTAGTGCGCCTGGCCTCACCGGCGATCAGCCCCAAATACTTATGCATACTACGA
This sequence comes from Tigriopus japonicus, assembly GCA_010645155.1. Classification (NCBI taxonomy): domain Eukaryota; kingdom Metazoa; phylum Arthropoda; class Copepoda; order Harpacticoida; family Harpacticidae; genus Tigriopus; species Tigriopus japonicus. The sequence continues at coordinate 1,163,600 of JAAGOF010000300.1, read as the reverse complement.
CTAGCGACCCTAACTACGACATGACCTTTGGTTGATCTTTTTCCCTTCATCAAGGATTAGGCTGTGAAGTCTTTTGAGTCAGAATTTGTTCTGTACCCAATCCATCATATCTGAAGCTTTTTGGCCTTACAGTTAGTTGGTGGGAAAAGAGTTACCAAAGCTGAATTTGAAAAGCAACTCTAAATATATTACAATTTTCCAATAATATAATGTAACTAACTAAAAGAAGATTAGTAAAAAATGATTCTTCTACTTCACTTAGACAATTGGTCACCAAAGGATCTTTACTTTTACCATTTCCTTTATCTTTTGTCATTATATCAAGGGGCACTATTTACTAATTGTATACAAATCGGTTCGCCGTAAAATATTTTTAGACCCAATATTCTTTCACCCAGCTTTACCTGAAGATACAGAACCAACTTTAGGACCTTTCTTTTCCTATTGTCAAGTGGTCTTGATTTCCAAGATTTTAATAGCATTCTGCCCTAAAACTTTTAAAGAGCATTTTTTTGTTTGAATTTGAATTTCCTTGAGCTATGTAATACAAGGGATGATTCGGGCCAAGATTTTTAGGTTCTATTTTATTGAATAATTGTTCGTTTCATTTTTTGCAAATCAATGCAAATATAAGATATATCTTCACTTTTTTGTCTAATATCACATTAGGGATTTTAAAAAAAATCTGATCCGATAACTCCAGAAACCCAATATTTCCAACCAAAAGCTACTAATGGGACGTCCCAACGAAGTAGCGCGCGCAAAAATCAGACTTATATTGTAATTGTAATTACATTTCCAATTAATTGTAATCTTAATTAATTATAGTTGAGATCAAAGTAATTGTAACTGTAATTAATTGTATTTGAACCATTGTGAATTACATTTTTCAACGACAAAACAGTCAACTTCGGATATAAGGGACCCGGATATAAGGGATTTTCGCTTATAAGGGACTGTTTTGGAAGGTCCGGATGATCGATTTCCATGCAATTTCGGTCAGATATAAGGGACAGTCGGATATAAGGGACGAATTTCGGTGGTCCCGCCGGGTCCCTTTTATCCGAAGTTGATTGTACTATTACATTTTCACCAACATAGGAAGTTCCGGGATTAAAAATTTCGCAGGTTTCCTCCCCCCCCCCCTCCTTTAAAAAAAAATATTTTTCAGAATGTCAATCGAATCACCCAAAATTCAAAAGGTTTGGATGCTTTTTACATATTTTGCACTGAAAATGAAAGAAATTTTGGAAAGTAATTGACACAGGTTTGGCAAAAATGATTGAGCAGGTTGAAAACCAGATTGAACTCCAACAGCCCAAAAAACAATTTCAAAAAAAAAAAATCATCTTTTTCTTAAATTACGCATACCAAATAGGGGCTTTTGTTGATGCATTTTGTGAAGAAATTACTTCCATCAAATCATTTTTGAAAGGCTTCCACCCTCTAATGATATACTGTATTTGAGCATTCATTAGGATCAAAACAAGATTTAAAAACAAGAGGTTTTGTTAACTCAAAAAACTATGTTGCGCCATACCAACAGACAAAAGGTTGAATAGATAATAAAAATCACATTCTCCGTTGTTTTATATACACTTTCGGTTTTTATCGCCTGCTATTCAAATTTCAGCCATGTAGTTCCCGCTATGATATGCCAAGCGCTGGCAATATGTGCTCTAAAGTCCTTGACATTTGTTACGTGTCTCACATTACTACATCTCGACCAAACCAGCTGATTGCATGTTGCCAATGAACATTTCGTTCTAGACCTACCTTGACAGTGGTTTTTTTGTGTGGTTTCGTTCCAGCTGTTTCGCACAAATTGTTTCAGTTTTTCTATGACTATGACTTTTTTGTACCTATGACAACGCGTTTATAGCACAACTAACATTCACAAAGCGCAAACATGTCATCTTATTTCCGGTGAGTTGCATCAAACAATCTTACAAAGGGTCCATGTATTCGCGTCCTACTTTAACCACATCGATTTCCGGCTTGACCTTATCATACAAGTGGGGAAAGGCTTGATTAGCCCCATATTTTGCACGGACCCGTTCATAGGAAGTCAAGTCAAACATGGCTTCAAATTCAGACCGAGTCATGAAGATGTCTGCATATAAGAACGGATATCCGCCGACTTCTTGAGTGAACTTTTCCATCTCTCTCATGGCTTTGACGGCGTCAAATCGTTCCTTGTTTCTGACCTTTTTGGGTACTCCATAGACACCCAAATCGTTAAACATGCCCCAAGTGGGATCATTGGGACATTTCTGGTCAGGTCTGGGAGGTCGAAGTTGTCCCACATTACCACCATGGTCGTAGATTCGGCAAGGATAGATGAGAATCGGATAGGTGTCGAACAGGCGCTCACTGACATCGATTTGTTCCTCGAGTTTGTTCATGGGAAGCACGATATCTTGAAAGACTTGTTTGGTGAAGGTCATGGCACGAATAGCAGGGGTGGTGGTAAATTTCATGAAGGCCGGTTTGGGAGGTAACATCCAGCCTAAGCACAACAGGAACAGAGGGTGGTTGCCGAATGGGATCATCGACTCCAAGACCCAAAAGATGGCCTTGTCGTGTCTGAGGAGATATTCGCGCAGGGGGATAAATTCCTCGGATTCGCCTTTGTCGAGAAAACTTTCCACGTGTTTGTAGAACCAAGGTTTGTACCATCGGGTGACGTGATTGATCTTGGCTCGGTCTGCTGGGGTTTTAACATCGGCAAAGGTGCCGGCCATGATCACGGCCTTATCTTTGGAGAACACGGTGGCTTCCAGATAATCTGGGGTGGCCTTTTTGGCATCGTTGGCTCCGGAGAGCTCACGAATCTTCTCGCAATAGTTCTTTTGGCCCTTGATCGGAATGTACTTCATATGAACGTACGGTTTGACTTTGATAATCTGGAGTTCCAAGCCCACCAAAAAGCCCAGAGTGCCATGTGACCACGGGAGACAATGATATAAATCAGAGTACTCATTATCTCGGGTGGCTCGAACTAACGATCCATCGGCAAGAACGACTTCATAAGCTACCACAGCCTCTTGATAGAGTCCCACTTTATGGGAATAGGTGGTCATACCCACTCCCATGGCCAATCCACCCAATGTGGCATCTGCAATTTCCAAAGTCACGGCCAACGTGTATCCTTTGGGGATCAAGAATCGGGTGATATCGCCCACGGACACCATGGGTTCCACACGAACCGTCATCTTGTCCTCGTTTAGACTAAGAATGTCATAAAGAGGCACGGGTATCTGGTGGCACTCCTTCTTGTTGAAGAAAGTCGTCGACAAACTCAACCAGTTTGGTCGAGCAGTGCACATTTTTTTGCTTTTATCACCTTGGGCCCAACTCCGAACTTGGCTTTGGATCTTCCGGACTCGATCATCGTGCTGACCCGGAGAAGATAGGAACTTTCGGTGAAGCCAGTTTCGAACTTGGAAAATCAAGTCAAATAAGAAACTGGCCGGAAGACCGATCACGGTTAAGATGAGGCCACGATTGTCCTCCAACCATCGGATGATTCGTTTCCGTAATTCGGCTCGGTCCAACATGGTTAAAGCTCGTTCTCAACCGATGATGAATGTGGAGCTGAGCTCCTAGAAGTTAGAAAGAACAAGAAGTCAATAATCGGTCATGTTTGTTTAGTAATGTTTAAGGTTGCGAGATAGAGGTCAAAGGTTGCCCTGGATTGAATCTTGAATGCTTAGCAACATTCATATCTTCATGGATGCGCAGCACCTGTTCAAACAGCTTTATGGCCGGCTCGTAAATGCCAACTCAAGAAACCTGATATTTGATGGAGATCTCCGACTTTGTTGTCTGTGTGTATTTTTATTTCATGGGATGCCGATCACGAATCTAAATTGTCCTGATTTGCAGTCATTGATGATTTATCAGGAAGTAATCCGGATGCCTAATTTCATAAGGTTCTATGCATTCGGTTCATCCATTAGAAAATAGACATTTTCTTCAAAAGCTCCTAAAATTATGGCTTTTCGAAGAAAAATAATGGATATATATTTTTAATTGTTATCTAATGCACTTTGATAATGAATAACTATTTTTATCTAAAGAAGTAAGCTCTTGCTTTAGAGAAAAAAGCTTTAAAAACTCGGATCCTCAATTTGCCTTTTTGGTTTCTCATTGCAAATAGATGCCTTTGACCTGAGATCAAAACTTGGGTCTTTACTTATTTCTACCTTTTTTCTTAATAACCGTAAGTGAATGCATTTATGGGTACTAGTCCAGCTTGAGGTGGACCTTCTAGAATGTGAAAAGACATTACCCTTCCCGAAAATATGGGTTCTCTCGAGGCTCTGATGGGTCCAAAGAACACTTGCGAACAATGGAATGCTTGGAATGAGTTGGGACTTTCTTTAGTACCTCGCAAAGTGAACCAGTCGAATAGAACGAAAGGTCGACCAAAGTCATAACCACCTAAGAACTGCTTAATACCTTAATAAAACGAAATAATAAAAAGCCGTTTTGTGACGGATATATTTCAATCGATAAAAAATACTGACGGAAGGTAAGAAACGTCAATTTTTGTACGAATTATTTTTTTTCCCAAAGGTTTCTCATGAGTCTCGAGATTGACAAAGCAGAATACTAAGAAAAAAATAATAATGAATTCATAACATCATGAAGCAATGAATAACAATTAAGGCTGCACCCTCCGTAAAGACGTGAAGTCTCAAGTGACGGATATACACACATTAAATGTTGTTCATGCACAAGTGTTCCAAGTGATTTGGCGTCCGCAGCAAATGACAAAAACTCCATTCACATTATTCTTAGGATGGGGTCTGACGAAACGAATCGTTCAAATTCCGGGAACAACGGATTTTGCCAACGACTTGCCAGAAGAAAGACCATCGATCCGAAAAATATAGGAGCTTCAAAATTGGACCGTTGTCTTGGCACGTTTGATTTGACTGCATTAGGAATTGGGGCCACATTAGGTAAGTGATTATTATTGCTGTTATTATTATTTGGTAATAAAAACGATGTTCATGTCTCTTTATTTTGTAGGAGTGGGAATCTACGTGCTCTCAGGATCAGTGGCCAAAGATGTGGCTGGACCTTCGATTGTGTTGTCATTTTTGATTGCTGGTATCGCATCAGCTCTTTCTGGTCTTTGTTATGCTGAATTGGGTGCACGTGTTCCAAAAGCAGGATCTGCCTATGTTTACAGTTATACCACAGTTGGCGAATTTGTGGCATTTGTGATTGGATGGAACCTTATCTTGGAGTATGCCATAGGTGAATTCACAATTGAACCATTGAGTTTCAGGAAAACATGATGGATTCTTTGAATTATCCCTACAGGAACTGCCAGTGTGGCTAGAGCTTATAGTGGTTATTTGGACAGCTTGATGAACAAAACCATGCAAACCACGTTGCGGTACTATTTACCCATGAATGTTCCCTTTTTGTCACCCTATCCGGATCTTTGTGCTTTGAGCATCACCTTGTTTTTAAGCGTACTTCTCTCGGTTGGTGTCAAAGAATCCACGCGATTCAACAACTTGTTCACGTGTCTCAATCTCACGCTTGTCGTCTCAGTCGTCGTTTTTGGTAAGCATATTTTGAAGAGTTATGAAAGAGACTTCACGTGTTGCATGTATTTTTCGGTGGCTGCAAAGTTTTTTCTTGTGTCAAGCCCAAAACTGGGATGAACATTAAAAAAAAAACAATCTTTCTAGAAGAAAGATTTGCAAAGGTAGTGCAATTATTGAAACAGTTATTGATTATCATTTTTCTTCTTATTCGGGTCAGTCAGTTCATGCGTGTACTCTTTTAATTATAGTGGCTCTACACGGTGTTTTTTTTTTTAGCGTGAGAAGTCATTTTCAAATTCCAGAAACTTTTGCGGTCACTTTTGAGATGTGAACGCAAGGCAGAACATATATTTGAATTCGGTTAGATAGGTCACGGGCAAAAACTCTATAACGTTATTTAAAACATACTTAAAAACAAATATTCGAAAATTTACTTTGACTTTAGTCCTAGATGTACTAAAAGCAGTGTTGCCTTAAAGTATTTTGGAAATTTACTTCGCGGATCTTTTTTCAACGGCTTTTTCGTTCAGCAATCTCGAAGGAGCAAACGGGAGGGTTTCAATTTAGACAAACGGCTTAGTAGAATTTGACAATATTTTAGGTATACTCACCCATAAGGCTACTTAAGAACTGAGTGGAAGAAAATGTTTTAAAAAATGGTTTTTAAGCATGTTTTAAGAGACATTACATCGTGTTTTTGCCCTTGACCTAATTAACAGAATTTAGATACAGATGCAGTATTGCATTCACACTTCAAAAGTGGTCTCAAAAGTTTTTGAAATTTGAAAATGACTTCTCACGCTCAAAAAAACACCGTGTCTAGTTAAACTCTTCTAGATTCCCCCATTTATTTGGAGACAAAAAACGTGAACTTATTAATTCACTTTTATATGCAGGAATGTTCAAGGCCGATTTTCATAATTGGAACCTCCCCAAGAGAGAAATTGATGCGGGTGGATTTTTTCCCTTTGGTGTCGTGGGAACACTTTCTGGTGCAGCCACGTGTTTCTACGGTTATGTGGGTTTTGATGCTATTGCCACAAGTGGAGAGGAGGCAAAGAACCCCCAAAAGTCAATACCTTTGGCAATTGTTCTCTCACTGACCTTCGTGTTTATAGCTTATTTCGGGGTTTCGTCAATTTTGACGCTAATGGTAACACTAGAGAACAATAATACCTTGACATTTTTAATTGGATAGTTTTGGAATTCCAGGTACCGTATTATCTGCAAGATTCTGATGCTCCACTTCCATTTGCCTTCCATTATGTGCATTGGGGATTTTTTGGAACTCTCATCTCGTTTGGTGCCCTTTTTGGACTCTCCACTTCATTGATTGGAGCACTCTTCCCATTACCTCGGGTTTTATATGCCATGGCCTCTGATGGGCTTATATTTCGATCTTTGGCCACAGTTCATCCAACTTATCAGACACCTTTGAGGGCCACAATTTGCTCGGGACTCTTTGTGGGCTTGATGACGACCATATTTGAATTGAAGAACCTCGTAGACATGATGTCGATCGGAACGTTAATGGCTTATACCATTGTATCAGCTTGTGTCATTCTCTTAAGGTAAACGTGCGTTTCTTGTTTGAATATTAATTGAAGTTGACCTAAATGGCAAAAAAGTCGCATTTTAGTTCAATTTTTACCCCAAAGATAGTCGGAAAAGCTTTATTTAACAGAAAACATAATAGACGAGCGCAAAACGGTTCAAATGTTTGCGCTTTAGTGCCCTCAAACTGTCTTAAAACCTCTTCTGTGTATCTTGAAGATTATTGTTTATACAAGAAGGAATGTCAAAACTCAACCCAACATTTTCCCAGTCCATTTTTACCTCTTATTTTATAATCCACTCTTAATCATTTCTTACGATTAGCAAAAAACCACTTCCTTGAATTAAAAAATGATTGCTCTTTTAGGTATCAGGACATCCCCGGTCTCGGATCCTCACAAGAGTACATGCCATTGGACACAATTCCAGACACTCAGAGCATAGTTTCAAACGGGGCTTTGTCTGCAGGTTTCGATGAGTCCACGGATGATGAAGAGATCGTGTACTGTAGATCTGAAGACATTGATGACCTGAACTTGTCCAAGCCCAAGGGACAATCTGCCAACCTCACAATCTTCCAGTCCTTGGTGAACTTTAACCAGCAGCCCATTCCAGACGAAGTATCCTCCGCTTTAGCCAGCCATTTAACTGTGATTTTCTCTGTATTGTCGGCCATCACGGCCTTTTTGTGCACTCATGCCAATTTTTCTAATGTTCTCGTTCTGATCACTTTTGGGATCTTAACCTTTCTTATGATGACGTGTCTCATTTGTTTAAGCCTTCAGCCAAAAACGTCTCAAGTATTATCCTTCAAGGTTCCTTTGGTGCCCTATCTTCCGGGTGCTTCGATTTTTATCAATATGTACCTGATGTTGAAGCTTCCTTTTGAGACCTGGATCAGATTGGGTGTGTGGATGACCATTGGATTTTTGATCTACTTTTGCTACGGTCTAAGAGAATCCACCGAGGAATATCGAATGAAAGGTCAAAAACCGAGAAATGGTTAACTGTATTAAATGTTTTATTATGCCAGAAAGTGTTACATTATATATATAGAATATACATGTTATGTGTTCCCGTTCATCTACTTTGCTTTGCAATCATCCCAGTCCTTCCAGAAACGCTTTTTCATCCTCTTCATGTGCTGTATGAGGTTTTTATATTTAGTCTCACAAGCCACTTTGTAAACCAAATCGTCTTGAGCGCAATACATTAACATCACCATGTTGGCAAATAAGGTACAATCGACTTCAGTAGGCATGTCTCCCATGAGAAACGGCTTATTTCCTAAATAGAGCGAAGTGGCCTCGACATCGGCCATGCTCAAAGATTCCACATCCTTCTGCTCATGACGTCCCATACCTTGATGATAGCATTGTCTGGAAACCAAATGCTTGACCAGAACCTTTAGAATGGGCATGGCCAATGGCATCAGAATTTTAGGTATTGGAACATCCATGTTTTTGAAGGCCATTTTACCTTGTTGATACACATAGCGATCCATGAGGAGTCCGAAGTAGAAATGCTCATCCCACATCACTTGAAAAGCATGGGCGATACTTTTCTCTTCTGGAGTTAGATGTTTAGATTGACTTTTGTCGAGTAATTTAGTTAAGTACTCGATACATAATTGAGAATCCGTTACTTCTTGGCCGTTAATGGTTATCCAAGGAGTTTTTCCTTTGTAGCTTTGGGGTTCTTCAAAGTCAACGATATAGTCGATGTGGGCCATTCTGAGGAAGGTTTCTAATTTGATAACGAAAGGACTGAGATTTGGACAACTCTTGGCCCGGCTAATCATGTGAAGCACCACCACATCTTTTCCAACGTTGTTCCACTTGACTCGGCGAGCTTTTCGTTTTTCATCGTCCCGGCGTTTGGCCAAAATTTTGAAAAGAAATACCAACAACGCCAATGCAATTAACACTTGGACAAACCCGTTGTTTAGAAGACTGCTCAAACAACACCAATCCATTTTGCGAGTCCGGATAGGTTCAGATCTTCTATTTCACTAACGACATGAAGTTTGCCGACGGTTGTTTGAACAAAATGACAAATGACAATTTCTACTGAACGTTCACAATGTTAGGAGAGGTTGGAAAATAATCAACACGTGCGCTCATAGTTTTGTTGGTTCATAAAAATGCAAAAAAGTAAAAAGACAAGCATGAGCAAAGTCAAGCTGTCACTTCTTCTTTGGTGTGCTCTCTCCTAATTGAGTTTTCCATTGGTCGAATAACTTATCATTTTATGAGATACTATCCAACTTCCCCATGAAAAACATTGTTATTCATGCAGAATTGAAAGGAATGGGATTTCCTTGCAAAAAGGGCAATTACATGAGCATGTCGATTAAAAATAATAACTTTGCCAGATTCCAAGTAATGTTCCGTGGTGACAGACCCTTTCCTTCTCAACTTCACACGGGTAGAACTTAAGTGGCGCTGAAGATGCTTTATTATACACCATCGTCAATTGATAAAGCTAAAAATTTGATTGCTTCTCACTGAACTCGTACAATACGTCAAATGGTGTTCACGGCGTGATGTCTTTAATTAAATGTCAAGTTCCTTTTGAGTCTGTTACAGAACGTTTACAATGCTTTGAGAGGTTAAAATGAGGTCAATAAGTAAACTTGAATTTTGCGTAGACGTTAAATGGCAAAAAAAGCTACTTGGGCAAAATTCTTTGTAGTCCTTTAATGCTCTCTCAAAGATAGCCTTACTAGGTGTTCTTACTTCCTCATAATAACTTCATTGCTTGGACTCGAGTCATGTCAATCAGTTTTGACAAAGAAATCCAACAGGATGACATTTTCGTTGAAAATCTAATGGGAAAAAGAAACCGAACGTTTTAGCTTCTTGTTTGGTTTGTATGAAAATCTGTTACTCAATATCAAATTTTGTATATTTATGAGTATCAAATCTGGTTATCATTTGTTATTTTGGGCTTCGTTCCAATCGGGCCAATACTTTTCTTTCATCCGTTCCATGTGAAGGTAGAGGTTGTTCCACTTCTTTTCTGTCTCTGTCTTGTACACTAGATCGTCTTGCGCGCAATGAAATAACATGACCATAAAGCCAAACAGCGTGCAATCCACTTCCGTAGGCGTGTCACCCAAAAGAAAGGGCTTTTCTCCCAAAAAGTCCGAGATGGCTTTCAAATCACCCAAGCACAATTGTTCGACCTCTTCTTTAGTATGACGACCCATCCCATGAGCCTCTGCTTGGCCCAAAAGTCGGCGACCCGCCAATTTAAACATAATCCGTGTAACATTCACAGGTAGAGGCAAAGGCTCAAAATTATCCACGGCATGTCGACCTTTTTCATAGATCCAGCGATCCAACACGAATCCCCAATAGAAATGTTCTTCCAACATGATCCGAAATGCATTGCCCACCCCTTGCTCACTGGCACTTAAGTCTTTCGACGGGCTCTTATCAAAAATATCGTTCAAATGCAGAATAGCCAACTGTGAATCGGCCACATCCTTACCGTTGATTGTAATCCACGGACATTTCTTCTTGTCACTTAAATACTCTTCAAAATCGTTTACATATTGTATACCAGTAATGCGCAAATAGGTCTCTAGTTTAATGGAAAACGGTGACGGATTGGGACAAAACCGCGCGCGTGGAAACTGATGTAAGACTACCACATCCTTGCCCGCAAACCGCCATTGCTCCCTAAGATACGCCAATCGATCCCTCCGACGCTTCCAAATCCACACTGTCACTGTCAAAATGACGAGGGCCACGCCTATTAGGACTCTCAACCAAAAATATTCCTTCAAAAATTCGCGTAACGACCCCCACAACCCCATGACTTCGTCTGAATTTCACCCGATTCGCCGCCAACAACTAACGAAACCGGAATCCTGTGATGATGCTCAATGCTCATGCATAGTTCCTCACCGCTAGATGGCGGTTCTCGAAAATTTCCAGATTGATTAAAACTAAAATCTTGAATCACCGTGAATATCTTTGAACAATAGACCTTGGAAGTTATTTGTGTAGATCAAAGCCTGACTGGTCTATGATATTCGTTCATGTCAGCCACATTTTAACGTTTTACCACAGAAAGAGCTTCGGCTTGGTTCTTTTTGAAAACAGTCACCTTGATTGTTGTACATTAAGACACGTCGCGAAATCAGCTGAACTATTTAGTATCATTCTTCACTATTTGGAACAGAGTTTAGACCTTCATCATGGCCACGGCAGGCCCAGTTCCTCCTCCACAACAGGTTCATCCCCACGCCCATCGTGGCCCGCCTCCATTGCGCAATTTCAGTCCGGATTTGAAGCATTCAGATCCGGAAAGGTGGATTTGCATTTACCCTGCCTACTTGAACGCTTGCAAAAGTCGCCAAGAAGGCCGAATTCTCCGTAAAGACCAATGTGTGGAGAACCCCACTTTCATGGAGATCCGAGAAGCATTGGCCAACAATGGGTGGAATCACATAGTGGAACGCAAGATTTATCCTCGGGAACGCTCTAAGGAGTTTGAGTATTTTGGACGAATTCGTGTTCAACTCAAGAATGACGATGGCACGCCTATGAGAAAGGACTATCCGGATCGTGAGAGTGTTCTCAAGTATTTGGGTCAAGCCATCCCTCAACAGAAGACCAGATTGAATAAGCCGCAAGGCGCCTCTGCAGAAACTGCTCCAGTTCCACAAGGTTCCACGGGTGGCGGAAATAAGAAGGGCAAGAAAAAGAAATGAAAACTACCCTGCCACACCCATTCCGTTTTGCTATTTTGAATAAATGATACTGTTATACCCCAAAAAACGAACAATTCCCAACAAGAGTAGCAAAGGCAACGGTTGTGAAGAGGTACTTTATTAAGTCACGTGGTTGTTTTTCATGGTTGGATATGAAGATTAGATATTGTAAGGCATGCCGATCTTGGTGTGAGATCGACCTCCGTGAGGACGTCGACGCATGGTTCCGCTACCGTTTTTCTCGTCGCCAGAGGGCGTCGTGGAATCATCCTCTGCATCGCGGAGATGTGAGGACGACCTCTGGCGGAGGCGACGTTTACGAGGATGTTCTCCGTTTCTGATGTTCACATACATGGTATTCTCCAAGTAGCGCAATAGATACCGGTAGAAATGTGTGTTGGAATTCCGTCCCAGTTGATACAAGACCCACCAATCGCCCAAGTAACATCTCGATAGAATTCTTTGGACGGTCTTCCGATCCGATGTGGAGAACATACGAGCTCGAATCAACAACAAGAACGACCTGGAAATCACATCCAATTGGAAGCACTTTAACTTTGCAAGTGAATATTTACCCAACTGACCTCGTGAAGGGAATTAGTATGACGAAAAGCCTGTAGACAAGATGACATCCGGTGAGAAGTGTCAGGAAGTAGAACCAAAACCAGAGAAGCAAGTATATCTTCTCGTTGATGATGTTGAGCGAGAGAACACAGAGGGAATTGAATTTCTGCTCGCCTGCCGCTGTTCCCACACTGTGGAACGTGCAACTGGAACGAACAAGGAGAGATCTCAGAAATGCTTTATCACAATGTTTTCTTCTACTTCAAGGATTGAGACTGATTTTGAAGGCACAAAGGGAAACACTTTGTATGGACTCGGCAAATATCTGCTCCAGACAGCGTGTTTCTTTTTTAGTTTTCTTATGAAGTCTTAGTGAAACCCATGCTTCATTGGTAAGATCCCTTTTGTACTAGATCTCGAATAGATATTCAGATTTTCTTTTGTTCCAAGCATAGAATGTGATGGTATGAGGCATCGAACAAAAAATGTCATTTACACAAAATGAATGGGCCTCGAGAAAAGAGTCAGCTGATGACTAATAGTTCAAAAAATTCCGACCGGTGGCGGCATTCGTAAACAAAAAAAGGCATGTAAAACTGTTATTGGAATACTGAAGATTTTTGATTGCCTTTGCCCTTTGAAGTGTGCCACTTGAGAAACTATTTTCCTCTGCTTATTTGTCTTTCATAATGTCTTCATTTTCAAGTTCTAACGTACAAATTACCCAACAAGCATTTTTGATTGAGGTTTCGTTACTTCACAAAGGAAAATTGCCTCTTTCAAAAAATGCAATTCCAGTATAATTCTGACCATAAAAAGGTGACAGTATTATTCACATTTGAAAAAACAATCATTTGGTGAAAAATCACTCTCGCAATTTAATTTGTCGAAATGGAAATAATTACAAAAATGATATTTAGTCTGAGCTCAAATTTGACTTGAAAATAATTGCGATTTCAATTATTTTAAGATCCGATTAGCAAGAGCCATTTTTAGGAGCTTCTAAAAATATAAAATTGTCCCATGTCCTAGAGGGGCTATTGTCTCACATTGATGTAGCCTCGTAAAAGTAGGAAGGGGTTGGCAGAGCTCCTTACGAACTTGCAACCGAGATCATAATTAAGTTTCTTGACGTCCAATAATCCAGAGCTAGACCAACCAAGACATCCACTAACAATCTGGCTGGTTCCAAACTTGCTCAAGCCGAGGTGGAACATTCATTAGCTTCTCTCCCTACGCTTGTTCCTCGTGTAAATGAGCCCAGGATGAGATGGCTCAAACTTTTCCGATACTTAATCAATCTCAAGCCAATCAAGCCAAGTACTGTACGTCGAAGGTAGCCAGAGAAACGGAGTATTTTTCGCTCAAGTTCCCAAGGGCAGAAATGGTAATTGGACGACGATTATGGTAACCAAAGGATCTGCAATTCACTCACCTGGTGACGGTGGGGAATGCTGTGCACATTGGGTTGGGCAAATCTCGGCGTTCGGCATGAGAATGCATGTAAAACTTGATCACTTGCGACCCATAGCGAAGGAAACGACCCCCGAGGAACATGTCCGTAAAGTAGATGTTGAACACATCGATGAAAAAGTTTAATACCTCACAGATGAAATACTGGAACGAAGGAATTGATTCTTTTAGAAGGCTAATTTGACTATGATTGTGTTCGAGGCCACATCTTATTTGATAAGAAATTTCAAAATTTTATTTTCAATAGATAAGGTTGAAACGAATGTCGCCCTTTTACTAAGTTCCTCTTGATCACAAGGACTTTGAGCAAGAATGCATTTATTTCCTTATTTCCTCTCTTTTAGTAGAACTTTTCGGTCCAGTCCAATTCATCATATTGAATGTTGAAATCGTGGTTCAACTGAAGTCAAATTAATTGAGGATAGTCTGTCAAAACTACCGCACTTGTCAAAGAGAACCTCATTTCTTTGGTATTTACTAGGTATTCTGAACGCACAAACCTATTGACCTTTACATGCGAAGAGGCCAAGAAAACACGGAAACAGCCTTGTTATGTTTTCCACCTAAGCACGAAGTATCCAAAAAAGTGCTGTTCTAGAAATGATCCAAATTTTTGCTTTGATGTTTACTGACCTGTAAAAAGTATCCATTGTTGTGATGGAGTGTGCTCTGGAAGAAGTTGGCGTACTTTTTGGCAACGGTTTCTCTGACGAGAATTGAATCCACATCATCCAAGGACACCTCATCCACTGTGCTAAGCATCAAGCTTTGTTTGGAGTCCGATCCTGTGTGCAAAAAGGGGTCAACGGGGATTATTCCTTGGCCTACGTCAATTCTCAGCGGCAAGGCCATTATTTTCTGGCCTTCTCTTACCAAAGGCTTCCATCAAACCCCCTTCAAAGGATTTCCATAACTTTCTCGGAATGTAAAAAATAAGAGCCTGAAACAGAGAAAACATGGATGAAAGATAGGGAACAAGAAGGAAAAGAAAAAAGGGACCTCCAATGATCCATGAATGGATCCCTTGAGTTACCTGGAAGACCAAGGTGAAGGGCACCCATTGGTAAAAGGCCGTATCAGGAGTGTTGGAGGCCACCAAATGAATGGCCGAGTTCTCGGATAGAGAAGTGTCCAAGATGCAACCCACGTTGCCTTGATATTCGCTTCTGACATGAAATGTGGAATGGATCCAACAATAATCGTCCATCACCTTGGAACTCACTCCACTGGCAGTCTGAAGAAATACAACAATCGATACATCATTTTTGTTCCACTCAAATGAACTACCGATCAACGTCCACGTCCTATGTATCTACTCTTCGATTCAAAATTGGTCTCTTGCATTATTATGTCTTTATTCTAGCACTTTTATCCATCCATCAGCGTTCCTTCAACTTCTTTAGTTTCGAGTTATTTATTGGCAAACACATTTGTTGTGTCTTGCCGAGGCCAAGTCTTTGTAAATTATTGATGCGGACCCACGCGACAAAAGATTGATAGACTGAATATGCTGAAATTCCCTTTGAGTGTCGTCGTGATTTAAATCTCTGCAGCTTCAGATTGCTTTCTGAGCGTCGAGCTTGAATAGCGAATAGAACTCATTGGATGCACCGAGTAAATGAGAAACATTTGTCGCCTTGAATCCCAATGAATCTCCATTATCATTCTAGTAGCTAGCTCCAAGTTTTACTCGAAACATTTTCCAATTTCTCTTGTCACCCTCCCTTTACCCTCTTAGCCGTTCAAAAACCCAGACAAAGACCACCACCCCACTTACCTGACAATTAATTGGGTCTCCAAAGTATTGTTTAGCCACCCCAACCGCGGAACTGGTGAGGAGGATCAGCACCGTGATTCGATAATGCAACCGAAATATCCAATTATCGATACTGATATCCTCGGATTTCAGCAGATAGCGCACACTCGAGAGCAAGTCCAAAGCCATCGTTGGATTCAAGTTCCTAGTTTGTCGGCGAATTGATGAAAGCAGTCATTTTCAGATTCAATGGTCCCGAAATTGATGGCAGTGGGGTGTTGTGATATTGGAGGGCTACTGAGACAAAGGCCAGGCCATTGTGGTTGTGGTGGTTGTATCGTCCTCAGGCTTCATTGTTGTCAATTGGGTCTGGTGTAGGCTCCCTCTTGAGGACCTCTTCATTGAGCTTGGTGGGATGTGTTTCGGGAAGAAGAGACCTTGTTGCTTTTTATGAGCACATCATCCATAGGATGAAGGAGAACGCGGAAGTGGAAGTCGTCTTTGTTTTGACTGCAGATGTCCTTATTTATTCAAAACCTAAGGGAAGACCTCAGAAAGAGAGAAAGAGCGATGAATGAATTGCTTATTGGGTCAAAGTTTGCCTTGCTCTTCTTGTGAGCATGCTATCGGTTCACTTGTCTCACTTTCCCTAATTGTTTTAAATCATTCTTGAATTTGCTTGTCATTGAATAAGGTCTGCCTAAGAAATATTTTTCTCATTAATACACTTGACTCGCTTCAACAGGTTTTGAGAATTTTTTATGGGTTTCTTTTTTCATTATGACCGAATCTAGTGATCTACATAGACTTATCTAAATCAAGAAGAAGTCGAGATCAAAATTTCAAGTTCTTAAAGCCTTTATTGGTCAAATCTAAAACCTCTGCATCCAAACGAACCCAAGTGAATCCAAGTTTTATTGATCAAGCCGTTGATGGGGAAAAGAGGACCATCCAAACTCAGGACAATTATTGGGATTCGGTTATCACTTATCAAGCCCTTGAAAAACTAATGTCACTTTGAATGAGGATCCGTTTTCTATCGACTAATTCAAGACCGAAGTTGAACTTTGTTTGCACTATGCTCATTGGCATTACTTTGCACAACGCCTCACACCTTCCACAATAAATATTAATCTGCAAATTTCAAGAGCACTATGAGCCTCAAACCTTCCTTTCGAACTTCTTCGCGTTTCCTCAAACCGTGAAGAGACAGAGCTGTTATGAAGATTTCATGTTGACCAATGGATTAGTTAGCCGACCACTTTTTTTGACTGACTACCCTTTGATCCAGCTTTTCAATCTTTTGCACTGTTCTTCAAACCCTCGAACTTCTACTAGATGTGGAGGTCTTCCAGGCTTTGGATCAATTGGAAGTGCATTTCAAGTCAAATTGAATTCGATAATCCGTCCGTTTCAAAAGATGATAGTTACCTAGGTAATATTTTGCTGACAATAAAATTACCTGAATCGGTGTGTAAATAAGACCTCTAAAATTTGAATTGAGGTTACCAAAAGGTGAAAACAAAATGAGAAAAATTATGTTTGCTTTTATTTGTACTAGACATTCTTGATGATTGTAGGCAAATTGGTCACAGTTAAAAGGTCACAAGGAAAAAAGGTCACAGTTAAAAGGTCACAAGGAAAAAAGGTCACAGTTAAAAGGTCACAAGGAAAAAAGGTTAGATGAATCATATTTCAAAATTTCGCATATTAGTAGTTTATGATAAAATGACTTTGATATTGCATAAGGAACTAACTCTGACTACGACAATATCCAAATGGCCTCTGTTGTGTCATGATTCTTCATGAACCCACCTCATTGGATATTCTTGTGATCCTAGTTGAGCAGCGAAACATTCCACAGATTAAGGGCGGATCATTTGGATAAATGGACCGGATAGCGTGTGTCAAATAAAACATTCGCCTTTTCGTCTAGCCAAGGGGGACAACCAAACTCCCTTCTGGCCTCCCTGTCCCAACTTGAATCCAGGCTTTCAGACAGAAAAATGGTCATTTCTTTCCATAGAAACCAACCCTTTTTCCCTCCCTTTCGTAGCATTTCCATTGCATGGACCAGTCTAGTAGTCATTCTTGCCTCTAAACTCCCCATATATCATCATTTCCCAGTGTCCAAAAATGCATATGTGAGTTGCGTGCTTGACGGGGAAACTTGATCTGATACAATCACTCAAGCACGGCAAAATTATGACAGATGTGTAATAACATGTTGAATGGCAAAGCCCTCTCTTTTTCCCTTCCTTTCATTTTCATTGGGTTGGACCATTTGCTAGTTGAGCCAAATGGTCCTTTGTATGCACGATATGGATTCCCTGAATGGAACAGCCCTTGACCCTCAGACTGAAGGTTTGTCAAGATTTGGCACATGTTCCACACTTTATTGCATATTAAGCCAACCAAGGGATCGCCCTCAAAACCGAATCTTGGAACCTAAACAAGTGTCACATATTTCATCAACACCCCTGAAGCTCAATCAAGGCTGGTCCAAGAACTCCATTCCCCCCAAATGGAACAACGAGATCCAGAGTACTCAAAAATGGTCTGTTCCCTGCGGTCATGGGGATTTTCGCCCAGTTTTTTTCACGCCTGGCCTTCGTTCTATGGATCTGTCCAACAGTGAGCAAGATGGTCGCATGCTAATGTGATGGATATTTTGTGAAATGGACCTTGAAAATGGCCTTTGATAGTCCAACCCATTGATACCGGGCCAAGTTGTTCGTGCAAAGGTGCCTGAAGCTTGGGTGACAGGTTCGACGATTCCAACTCTGGTCATCACCCTATAAAAATCCTAGCCTTAGATAAGGCAGCTTAGAGATTTATAACGAGAGAAGTGCTCAATGAAAGGTTGAAATTCGATATTTGAGATGGCCCGTGTGCTTTGGATGGTTGATGGTTGGAAGTGAATTCCAACAGTTCAGGAAGTGTTCTGCTCACTGGTTCAGATTGAACTTGAATACGAAATGAGCTCTTGTCGCATCTCCTTGGATGGACCTCTCGATGGAACACTTTGAAAGTGTTTCAGGCACGACCTCCAACTTTTTAAGGGGGATTTGATGGACTTTTGAGGCCCTGACGATGGGAAGTCTTCCTGGTCAAGCTGCATAAAACGCTCTTCCATTATTGTCTACAGTTACCAAGTCACTTTCTCTGAAGTTCCTAAAACCCGTGGGATGAGAACTCTCTCTAATTGTCCTGAATGCTTGCAATGTAAATGAACTATCACTCTATCGGAAAGATTCTCATCTGCGATTCAGTTTGGCCGGTACATTTGTTCTGTGCAAAATTGTGTGTGGAACTGAGAGGTCTCTTGGGAAAAATTGTCCATAAAATCTCGAGATGAAGAACCCATCTGAGGTCCGGAAACATCTTGCTTTGATGGCTCAACCGTAGATGGAGAGCAACGGCTGAGTTTATGAGCCCATTACAAACGGGAATAAACATAACTAAATCCCATTGGGAAGGGTTGGAAAATTGGGATTATGGGAAGAGCGACTGCCAATTTGTACACGTCCGATCGACACGAAATGCTCTTAGTTACGACACACTTCCTTCGTCAAAGGTGGTCAGGCCATATCCATAGATTTCTTGACACTGGATGGCGGACGACCGCATATTTGGTTGGCAAAAGACTACCGGTTTGTAATCAATTCCCAAGAGACAGTGTTCATTGTACTATGTTACCAACCAAGTGGTTGGTCATACGATATCGAATAGTAGAGATATTTACATGCCTTGCCTAAGATTTAACTAATCAAAACTACTTTGGATACCCACTAAATCATTTTAAATAACAAAAAGTGTTTCAAATGTTATTGAAGACACCCAACCTCTTTGGCAATCGTAATGAAAAGCGTGATCTATGTACTATTTGCTTTTTAATTTTGTTGAATGTCGCATTCGGTAAGTTATTCCAAAATCAAAACTGAAATTTCGGCCAGAAGCTTGATCGATCGATTGAATTGATTGATGGAAATTATTGATGGATTCTTTGTGTTTAAAATTAGGTCGTCATTGAAAATGATTTGAAATGATTGAAACATTATTGGGTGCATACATTTTTCTTGTTATTGTTGGTTTTTATCTTTGTGTGCTTATGAAATCATGATAGAGTTGCTACCAGGTCTTGTTTTTCCACACTCTTCACTTGGTTTTTATCGCCGATTGCCCGTTTCTAGAAGAATGGATTTTGTAAGTCGCCCTTTCAGAATTGACCAAAAAACAAAGCAACAAAATGGCGTCAAAACATATGAAGATACTAAGATAAAATCATGATCAAATTTGAGACCAAATGAAAATATAAATTAATTAAATAACACTCCACCTAAAATGAGCAGCCTTAATAGGATGTTGAAAACCACGTTATGAATTGCAGCAACACACCAATTTTTAATGAACATCGATTGAAATGGTGTCATGTACGTACAATTGGCCCCATATTGAAAAAAAATGTCAAGATGTCTTTTGGTATTTTGATCCAAACCTAAAAAGCCCTTCAAAACACCGAGTGAAGCTAAATATATATTCATGATTCCAAATTGTTTGTCGCCTCTTTCGACGCCTATCATTTATAAATCCGCCCTTGCAAGGGTTTCTTCAAGGAGAGACGGGAGAAACTCGTTGATTTTGCCTGAGGGGTCAATATTAACTGAGTCAAGTGTACATGCATGACATGCCACTTTCATTCAGCTTTTCTTAGGCTAGTGAAAGTAAGTTTAAATTAAATTGCACATAGGTATATTGCTTAGTGATCACTAGGGCCCGGAAAAAATATTTGCAAAAAAGTGTCAAAATATTCAATACATATGTTATTTAAGAGCCCTGAATATTTGCCAAATATTTGAAAAAAAATCCAGACATTTAAGAACTAATTTTTTGACAACACCATTATTTGGTATTTTTGTCTGTGTGCACCGATTTTCCAAATTTGTCATTAGTGAATTTAATGCATTTGACCGTAGATGCAGACATACTTGACATGTAATTGATTTAAAGGAAAAAATAATAATTTTCCTCAATAGGTGGCGCAGTTTTTTTTCGTGTTAGACGGTAGTTTTGGTTGAGAAGGTCTAATCTCAAAACAAATGCCATTTTGTAGAAATTTTTGTAGTCTTGGTTCATTTTGGGTAAGCCCTCTTGAGAATTAGCCATTCATTTATTTTCCTCAATTTTGCCTGAAATATTTTTTTCTGACTCAAACGTTCGAGAAAATATTTATTTTTTCCTTGAAACAGCCAAAATATTCAAAAAATCGAGAAAAACTGCGAAATATTTTTAAAATATTTTATATTAATTTTTAATATATTTTTTCCGGGCCCTAGTGATCACATTTAATCTTATATCCTAACTCTGCCCTCTTGTGGATCTCTTATCTTTTAGCAGAAAAATTGATAATGCCATGCGTTTCAAGTTCCATGTTTCAGAAGCTCAGTATTGTTCATGATTCTTTTTTCCGATAAGCATGTACTCACATTGACAAATTTGATGAACGGGCCCTTTCCAACCAAAGACTCTCAGGATCTCTTTCTGTCTCTCAGTCAAGTTCAAGTCTACCTTGTAGCTGGGACTATGAGTCTCTAGGGACATCATTATGAAGAAGAACGTGACAGAGGCCACCTCAATTCAAGTCCATTTCTCATCCAATCCGGCCTTAGATTCAACTTTTCTGATCTTTGTCATGTCAATCTTGGCCATTGGTTTAATTCTCAGTGTATTGATCCGTAAACTGGACGCTTTACGACGGAAACGGAAAATATTTCCCCAACAATGATCCCCAATTCCAACTTACCTCTTCTCGACCAAGTTTGATCCGGTCCACTAGGAGACACGTCACTTGTTCCACAACTGCTCAGAATCGTCTTGTTCCATCCTATTTTTGGTTCCTCTCGCGAAGCGGACGAACGGTTTCCACAAAAGCGGACATCCTCAAGTGCGAACACGGAACAATCTTCACCCAAAAGACGTCGGAAAAGAACGGAACAAGAAGACCTGAGAAACGGGCATCCCTTTGCTCAAAAACGTGTGAATGTTATGACTTACCATCTCATAATACAATATGGGAAACATCGAAGGTATTATCATTTCAAATTCATTGAAACTTGACCGCAAGTTCCCAAAGGTTGAAAGACAAAAAAATGTTCTGAAAGGAAATGCGTCATCTTTGATTTCGAAACCGAACTTCCCCTGTTTTCAGCAATTGCTCAAATGATATCGCCTTTCGATCCTGAATGCCAGCAATAAAAGACAATCCTCGATAAAATCAAAATGTCTGTTGACCAAAAGGCCAACAATCACACTCGGTATGGGTTCCCCATTGAACCTTGTTTCTCGTCCCATAAATCAAAATCAGCCTCGAGGCCATTATTTCAGACCTAATAAAAGACAAATTGGCCGGCTAGAGCCCCAATTTTGGCACTACACAATAATTGTGGCAAAAAGCAGTGCTCGCCTTTGAAGAAGATAGTGGAACAACTCCCGTCAAGGCAAGAAATGTATGGGGGAACAGAGCGTCAAATAAAGTGTTCATCGTCCGATTTTGGCCTTACTCCAAGGTTCCAAATCACTTGCTTCCTGGGCGACCCTGCCTTAAATGAGTCCTTGTTCCAATTTGATTAGAGCCTGTGGACCTTAAGATCCCCACCACTGATTGATAGATCGTTGGTTAGATCCCTTTAATTGGGGAGCAACGTTTTTTACCGCCGATCTGACCATCCCATGACTAAAGGCTCTCCTTGTTCCAAGTAATGAATCCTGTTTAGCGTATTTCATCGCGTTCCATGCTGATCCATTTATGCAAGCAACATTTCCATGCTAAAGAAAGGGGGCTCACTTATGAGTTGGCATCATTTGTTTTCATAAAAAATGTCTGCTTGTTGCAACCGCATAACATTTTCATCTCGGAACCAGTCGGATCAAGTTGTGATGAGGAAGAAAGATCCGTGGCAATCCATTTTTCCATATCTAATCCTGAACTAATTTCATTTCAGCAAGTTCCTTCCTTGCTCTTGCTCTTCTTTTGTCCCCTCTTCCCCGAAAATAGCTTATCCCTTTCCCAGTCCTTCCTCATTAAAGAGTTGCATCTTACAAAGTACAACATATTTGGAACTATCTCAACATGACTCGATCGTGAATTCTGGCGGTTTTCAGGAAAACCACTTCCAAAGGCATGATTAATCTAGAGTTTCTTGCGCCGTGACATCAAGGAATATGGAACCCACATAAGTGGGGAGATCTTTGAAATAAGGTCGCAAAAGGAATTTGTGTTGGACTGACAGAGTGTTAGCTATGGCTTATAATGATGTATTTCTAAGCAAGTGCAAGCTTTTAGGGTAATTGTTGAAAGGAAGAGGAAGTATGGTAGCGAATTTTGAAGTATACTAAACACAAGTACAGATGGTTACTGATTAATCATGATTAGATATAATAATAGTATCCGTCAGCAAGAATGTTTTAAGTTCAAGAGCTATGTTATTAGTTATGTACATTTTTTAGCGTTATTACAAATAATCTTTATTATGTCGCGCAAAGTAAGTTCGAGTACAGGTCAAACTTTTGTGTCGGGATGTAAATTTTGGTGGTTCCATTAGTACTGTAACCTCTTAATCTGATGTAGTTTTGACCTCTCAGTCAGCTGTTGCAGCAAAATATTCCAAATTTTAGATACGTCCTCATATCCAGTTATCCTATGAGACATCTTTTGTTTCATTCTTAGCACACTTTACAAACGCATCTCAAAAAATGATTATACCCACATTTGGAATACCTCACTCTGTTAATTTCTTAATGTCCATAGCAATTAACCATCGTTTTCGCCATTACAAAATCTATCGTATAGAAAGACACAAGAGAATTACTTGTGACTTTTGTCTTTTAGGCCAGCTCTTTCCAAGATGGACAAAAACTTTCTTTCATATGGCAAAAATATTCCTGTGACCGGTTGAAGGTCAAAACTATAGAACAAAGAGTGCTTTAAATCTTACCACCTAGTCGACTCATTGAACCTCACTCAACTCTCCACCCTCTTCAAGTTGAACTCGAGGCCAAAAGCGGATTTGAAACTTTTTTGTTTGTGGGCTTGGCGCAAAAGATCTTGTCGGTGAAAGAAAAGAGCAAATTTGGACCCTGTCCATTTCCAATTGGTTGGAACAAGAACTCAGGAGTGTTGCAGACCAAAACGAGCTTTGAATGCCATCAGAGGGGTCTTCTTTTTGGGAATGACAATTCAATCTATTGCGATGATGGAGGGATGAGGGTTGTTTTTTTCATTCCATTTCCGAGTATTCCTCAGGGCGATCAGAGAATGAATCATTAATGAGTCGAAGCTTATTTGGGAAGGTTTTGAGGGTATCGTGAAAAAGACAACGTATGACACCGGGAACCATTTTCGTCTGGGGCAATAAAGAAACTTTTTCTTCAGGGGATCAATTGCGAAAAGACGCAAAAATGTTCTTATAAGAGGCGGGTCAAACTTTTAGGGAGATGATGACATGGACAAATGTTTGAAGTCGTCTTTGGAATGGCCTTTGATTATACGAAAACTTTGGAGACACACTTAGGCCAAGTTTTTCTACAAATCACTCACTCAGCATTGTTCTAAATAACAGTAATTTTCTGTAAGAACCAACTTTCGCTCACCTTTTTCTGCTCATCAATTTCCTTTAATTATCGTCCTCGAATCGTCTCTAGAACGGTTTTTGGATTTCGTTGCCGTTTGCGATCGGTTGAATCAAAACATGAGCAACCAACATAAACATGCAAGAAATTTATTTGATGTCTCATTATAAGTTCCTGTCCCATTTTGTTCATTTTTCAGTATTCTTGGAAGTGATTTTATTAACTCGTGCAAAACAGAATGTGATTGAATTAAGGGTTATATCAGAATAAACATTGCCATTCGCAGTCAGTTTTTCTCACTCTGGGAGAAATTCAACGAGTTTCCCAATGATGCACAATAAAAATAAGATGCTTATTTAATATTATTCAATTTCATTTTCAATTTAAGATGATTAAAAGTCGGAAGCCGGAGTACTCAGGAATAAAAAAAATTTTGCTAGATCAAATATTGTATGAATGTTAGAAGCCTTGATGATTTTGATATTGTGTTTAGTGATACTTTAATGATGTTAAATTTAGTCACATGACTTAGGAGATCCCAAAATTGCTCTTTTATAATTTTTTATTATTATTATTTAAAAAAAAACATATTTATAAACTGTCTAATACCTTGAAAGTGAAAAAAGGAAATGTCTTTAAAAAGCTTAATTAAAGTTCAAGTTTTTTTCTCAATTTAGAAGTATTAATATTCCAGGAGTTTTTGGACCAATAAAAAATATTTTCATTCAAGCTCCATCCTTTGTAGGATATAGTACAGTATTTGCTTTCGTTAGGCATACCAAAAACGGAACCGAAACCGAAAATTCGGCCAAAAAAAATACTAAATTGGATTACATCAAGGATAAATTTGTTATTAATGCGTGCCTTTTCCTCCAACCCTGAACTAAAATCCCCTGTAAAATTCAAATGCCGATGTTCATAAAACTCCCTAATTAACCGGATTGTAAATTGATACGGGTGCAACAAGTAAATCGCAGTTTTATCTTGAACCATAACCGGGATTTGGACACCTGATACCAAAAAGTACAACTGTAAACTCTTTTATTAAACGAGTATACATTATAAGCAAGGAACTAGGGTATTGCGAAACACCTCCAATATCAAATGCCATTTTTCCAATTTTTAGGAGTTTCTCCACGAAATGAATCGTAAAGAAATATCGTCCAGGAAAGCGTGTTTTCCACTTTACATTTGAAACTATCTTTGAAAATTTTCATTTTTGATTTTAGTATCT
This sequence comes from Tigriopus japonicus, assembly GCA_010645155.1. Classification (NCBI taxonomy): domain Eukaryota; kingdom Metazoa; phylum Arthropoda; class Copepoda; order Harpacticoida; family Harpacticidae; genus Tigriopus; species Tigriopus japonicus. The sequence goes on along the minus strand of JAAGOF010000300.1, from coordinate 1,138,098 downwards.
TTGAAAGAAATTCCTACTCCTTGATAATTTTGAAGGCAACACTTCGATTTACTAATTGGAGAACCAAACATTATTGCACAATAGGCCCCAAAAGTGTTCGGAGGTAGCACATTTACACTACCCTACCCTTTTTCGCTTTTCACCAATCTAAATCAGTCAAAATAAATATCTTTGAATATCGCCACGTGTTCCATTCATCATATCGCGAATCTCATTAGTCGAAGGACTTCCGTTTGTTTGTGTCCAAAGTGATCAATGGATCTTCTTTGGACATGCATTCTCGGTTCTTCCTTGAAGAGTTCCACTCATGCCACGTTCAATGACGATTCCAATTGGCAAATCAATAAACTTAGATAAATGATGGCTGCAAAAAGTAAAAAAAGGAGCCTAGTTGTTTGTTCATATTTATAATTGTACTGGACATTGTCGAATGCAAGTGGGCAGGAAAAATCGTTTGAGCGAGTGTATCGGCCAGCGAGCCATAAAGGATCCATCAAAAACACCCCATTGCCCAACTGATCATTGGTCATTAGACAAGACACACCTCCACAGGAGAGCTCATTGGTCATCGTCGAGGGTCGTCGACAATCCATCTACGAACAATATGTATGTGTTTGGGGCGACAATTGACCAAAGAAAGTTCCGATCCACAACGTAGCTTCTTGTCCCTGTGAAAGACGTTCTTTGTCAATGTCGATGACTGAAATGGTTTTCATTTCGTTGTGACCCTTACACGAGGAAGAAAGGGGAACAACTGGGCACAGAACGGGATCATTTCACGGAGATTTCCAAACCTTGAAAACAGGAATTACCACATCGTTGCGTAAGGGGAGGACAATAACCATTGGCTGTTCATTGGGAGATCTGGTTGTGAAACACATCCAAACATTGCCCAATTGCACAAAAAACGAGCTATAACATCCACAATGCCAGGTGGATTTTGGTCCAGAGTGATTTCGTACTCGAACGGGTATCCTGAAGATGACGATCCTCACCAATCCACCCATTCAACGACCTTTCAACACCAAACTACGTACCCAAGGTCGCATCCAAGTTTGCCAGACCCTGCTGAATTTAACCCATTCTCAGGTCAGTCTGGATATTCAAATGAGCCTCATGGTTCGTATGATCCATCCGGATTTGATCCTCCAGTCTCCCATGGAGGGGATAAGCTAGAATTCAAATATGAAGGACCTGTGCAGCTATTTCAAGAAAGGAGTGATCCATTGGCTATCCACGATGCTTCTTCATATCAAAGCCCGGTTCCAGAGGTCCCTCTCATGAATGGAGGTGTACCGTCCACTGAATACGCCATGAATTCGACCCATGTGATGAGTGCTGTTTCACCATTTGAGGATGATTTGAAACCGGGACCTCAAAGTAAAAGTCAACAATACTCGTGGTATTTGAACAACCATCAATCCATTGGAGACAATTTGGATTATAACCGCAACTATTGGCAACCTCAACTTCAATCTCATCCACAACAACAACATCATGCGGGTGATGTGGGCATGAAGTCGAATGTTTATCAAGAGACCTTGATTTCGCCTGAATTTGCACAGGAACAACATCACAAATCGTCTGAAGAACCTCTTAATGTAAGTTTGATTATTAAATGTTTCACACCGTGATTGAATTGAGAAAATGAAGTTTTTGGATTGGAAATCTGGGTTGATAAGATCGGTTTGGTATACAATATTTAAAAGAGCATCAGGCTTTGTCGAGTGGGAGTTCAGATCGTTGGCTTTCATTCAAATTTCTTCTTATTTGTGCAGATTTAACCATTTTGAATTGATACGTAATCAATCAAAGTGATTAAATCTGTTACCTTCGCACTTAACTTGTATACACGTATTTTTGGGGAACAACCTTCGACCAATAATACAGACTTCGTCGTTCTACCGGGTGATGCATAAGAAACGGAACGGCAAACCATGTCCGTAACTCGGAAATGGTTGATCTCACAAAAAATGTATAGAGATCAAAAAGATGCGGCAGATAACAATTCTTAAGATACGCAAGTTGTTATTCTCTTTTTGTCGCCTTATTTTTTATTTTAGCCAAATTTCTGAAGAGAGAAAAAAATCGGAGTCACGAACGCTCTGTTTTCGTAAAGTGCCCTTCAGGGAAAAAATCGTCGTCGCTTAAATATTGAAATTGGGTGAAATTGCTTTTTCTGACTTTTCAAGTCAAGTGTTTGGCCAATTCTATCCAATAAAGGTGAGGTTCATACATGGTTTCAATCATGAGTTATTGACGATGGAATTAGGTGTTCCGTTTCTTTTGAAACACCCGGTAAATGGAAAATGACAGCACATCAAAAATTGTCGGATCGACGGAAATTGAATTTTTACAAATATTATTTAATGAAGATGTTTTGTTTGGTTTATCGGAAACGTAATACGAAATTGGGAGAAAATTCAATAATGATTATCATCTAAATAGCCATAAAGTAGTACATATTGAGCATTTTTGATGTAAACAACATTCAGCTGGGTTTGAGAGATGCAAGAGTGTTTTTTTTTTCAGTGCAACATTCCTTTTCCACCACAACTTAAAAGTGCTGCATTGATTGTTGACCGAGAGTCGTCCTATTCTAATCTGATTTAAGGACTTTTATTTTTGTTATCGAATTTGGCAGTGATAATTTGTCCCAAATTTGGAAAAATGAATCAGATTTATTTTCGGATTCTTGGTTATTTGGTGACATTAATGAACCCTCTACGATCCAAGTTTACCAATACTTACCAATAAAAAAAACATAAAGGAAGGGAATAGAGAGGCCATTGCCGCCATTTTTCCGCCTTGTTAGCAAGTCATACTGGCCAAAGTTGCCCATAAATTGGGTGAAAAAAGTAAATTATTTGCGAATAATGTCGTAAACCTTGCCCGTGCAAGAGCAAGAGCAAGATCATTGTACAATTGTCGGCGCGTAGGACTTCACGGTGATTTGTCCGACTTTCTGAGACTTGAGGCCATCCCCAGTGAAAGTTCTTGTATATTTGAAAAGCTGAATATCTCCAGGTTTCGAAACTGAATGCACTAAATTCGCCAATGGGTCATTCTAGGGACATATTTACGTTTAAAAGAGAGGTTCCATTGATTAAGAAAAAAATCCCGCCTGAACGAGATTTCTGCCAGTGTGGCTGTTTTTTTTCTTCCTACTTGACTAATAGCTCTTCAAAACTTTGAAATTCATTTTTATCAAGCATTCACCATTTGATTGCTTGTTGGAAGGAAATATCTTGGGACTTCTTCAGAAGTTACTTTTGTGAAATACCACTATACATCGGAGAGAGGTTTTTCTTCGCTTTATAAAGATTGATTCGTTAGTCATGCTGATGAGAATGAAATCATCCGAGGATTTCATTCAAGAAAAGACCGGCACCATTTGAACGAAAATAATTTGTATTTTACGTAAGATAAGTCAACCAAGTGTACATGATAACAATGAAAAATGCTGGTATAAAAGGTATTGACTGTTTTTATTCCAGATCCTGACAGTTCAGTTAATTTTTATAGTGCGGCAGGAACCGCCCAACTAACTTTAACACTTGTAGTCTGCATCTAGACTCTTCGGTTTCTTGGCTGTTCTATCATTGTCAGACCAAACATCCTTCGATTTTCGCAGGCTTTATAAGTTCACGTCATACACAAAGCACATCTGAGTTGTGGCACCTTTTTATTTCCTTTTCCATCATGGTCATAATTATGAAAAACAAATCAAAAGCAAAATAGAAGAAAAACCAACCTTCAAAATGGTTTTTCTGAATTCATCACACCTTACTTTTCTCTGGCAGGAATCTTAATGTTAGGCGGGCGTGAAAATTCATTGCTCATCCGATAGAATTTTCATAAAATTTTCAAACAAGACAAAACATAATGGACATGATTTGGCAATGATCATACATTTCAAGAGATAACTGCAAAGGTCTTCAAAATTTGGTCTGATTTTATTTTACTGAAACTACTGAAAGGGAATATCAATATGATCAACGATGAAACATCTTTATTTACATAAAGGATCCATATGTCACAGTTGTTCATTATATTATGGGACAATCATTAGGTCTGGAGAGAGAGACATCTTGATTGATTGAGCTAATTATTGCTAAATTGCTGGTCTTGTACATGGTAGTAAGAATAGAATGTTTCATTTTTTAAGGTTCACTGACAAAACTCTCGAATTGGAAACTTTTGTTGTCCATCCATTGTTTGACTTTATGAGCCATGCCAAGGCTCCTTGCTTCATTCTGTTGAACGTTGTATTTCTTGAGCCAATTTCTGTAGGGCGTTTCCAAGAATACTGGGCACTATGACATCAAGTTCTGGACCAAGTTCTAATCTCTTCCAATGTTCTGGACTTACATTTCGTGCAGAAGTTACATTTTCTATGACATTTGTGACACTGATTTTCAGACTCCAGGATTGAAGACTTGTGATTTTTTATCCTATCTTAAACACACTACGGATTTGTGTAATCTTTAAAAGCTATTTTAGTTAGACTTTTTCTCTCAAAGACACTGCTAAAAGTTCGAATGACTTTTTGCACTTTGATCTGCAGGCCAGGTTTTTGAGGCTATTTGTTGATTGGTTGTAGTGTCTTAGGTTATTCTGGAGGTCCACAGAATCTTCAAAGAAGTCGAAGGGGTCTCTTTTGATTCATGTTTCAGATGATGATGATTCAAGGGTTTGGGTTTAGTGAATGATCGTAGATGTCTTTGAAAAGATGTTCTAAACACATTTTTAGATTGGATCAATCACCGAACATTTATTTGAGAGACAGTTCCATTGTTCTTGCTTGGGTATTATTCCTATATTCTCTTCTTAACAAAATCAGTTGCACGTAGTGATGTGACTTGGGCAAGTAATGAGTCATCACAAACACCCAAGAACAAGTTGTTGACAAGCATTACTTGGGCAATACACCAATACACTTCCCAAGCTCAAGGAACATCGGAAGATGCAGTTGCCGGCAGTTGCTCTTTGAAGAGTTAAGATACTTGCAGTGTGACTTAGAAGAAAAAATGTCAAGTTGCATTTTCGATGATCTTTTGACCTAAATAATTTAGCAATAAATAGTGGAAGTGATACAAAAAAATATTTCAATTTGGATAGCATTTGCAAAACCATGGTTTTTTTTTTGTTTTGGTTCTAGGCCACACATGAATGCACTTTTGAGGCTAATCAAGACCGAGATTTAGAAGTCACACTTCCAGAACAATCTCGTTTACTCACAGTTGCCGGCATGAAAAAGTAAAATGCCAAATCTTTTTTTAGTATTCTCGAAATATTTTGCATTTCCCCATGTGAGAGAATTGAAATGTGTAATTTTCTTAAAAATACATCGTTTCAAAGGTATGGGCCCTATTTAGCTGAATCAGCCTGGTTTAGTGAAATTCGGATGGCAAGTTTATTCTTCGTTCATAGCAAATTTGGCAAACCTGTTAGCTGGGAAAAGTACTTGTACAAGCACCCAAGCTATGCCAAGCTTCAGCAAGCCCAAGCATTGTGCCAGTACAGCTTGCCCAATCTCTTGTTTGCCCCCCATCACTAGTTGCACGGACAATGATTGTGGGAGGATTGGGGCTGTAACACTAATGTTTGTGCACAGGGTAAACCGGTTTTCTTCACTTAAATGCTTTTGCACTTGCGAGGCTAACTTCAAGGTCCGATAGTCTTCTTCTCCTTTCCTGAGCATCTTGTCACAAGTCTTCAATCCTGGAGTCTGAAAATCAGTGTCACAAATGTCTGCACAAGACATTAAAAATGGTAATCTTAGGTCCTTCTTGATGCACATCCTGAATTCTTGGCTTTTATTGAATTGTGGCTGGCCGATTGTAAGACATAAGACAGGAAGAAAACAAGTTGATACCCGTTACAAGGCATGCCAAAATTAGGGACTCTGTCCATTCGAAGGAATTACAGAACAAGCAGAGAGAATAACTTAAAAGAAAGGTAACTGCGAAACAGAATAAACCTGACCAAGTTTCCCCAAGTAAATAAATTGAGCTGTATTGCTTGAACGTACCTCACTTATCCGCACCTAAATGTTTTTATTGTTCACACGAGATCTAAAAGTTTCTACAATTACATTTATTAATCAATGAAAAGCCATCAAATTTTTTCAATTATGTATTTTTGGCAACACTTAGATCTCAAACAAATGGAACGAAAGAGTTTAATCTTCGCTGATCAGAAGTGACCAGATTTGTCAGTAGAAGCAAGTAGCATAAACTAAGAAACGCAAATGTGCAACTAAAAATACTCACTCATTTGCTTTCTTATACGTAGCAAGAAAAGTGGCTAGTAAGATTTACAATAACTGCATGATAATTTCAAGTGCATTTTATGGAATATAGAGAATTTATTTTTGAAAATTTCGTTTTTAGTCACCCAGATTATGTATGGCGGGATTTATTTGAAACAACTCGTAACATTTTTTTAATGTTTATTTTTGTCCTGAAAATGGCCCATTGGCGATTTTAATGTATTCAGTTTCAAAACCTGGATATATTCAGCTTTTCGAATTTACAAAGACTTCATCTGGGGATGGCCTTAAATCTCAGAAATTCGGAAAAATCACCGTGACTTATTTGTGGAAGTTTCCACTAGTCGCTGACGCTGAATCGCCCTTGCTTGTCTACACGTCAAGTAACTGGTACCATGTAATCATCCATGAACATTTCCCTCCGTTCCCTTCAGTCAAAATGCGCAAAGTTTTCCTGACAAAAATCTTTAAAAAAATTTGCAATAATTGGCCCCCAAATAGCCAAAAAATGTCAAATATAATGAAAAATGGCAAATAAACTTGAAAAGCTAGCAAATAGCAAATAAACATGTCTTTGGGCATAAACTCTTATTTGCCTGAAATCTGCACCCCTAGCTATTAGCCCATTCCAAATACAGTGTGAAAAATCTTTGCGTAATCTTGATGTCACCCCAGGTCGGAAGTCTCCGAAAAAGTGGAATACTTTTTGGATTTTCTCTATGCCCGAACGCATTTCTCATAGAACTGACAAACGTACAGTTTTGCATGGATTGAGAGTCACAACAAAGTAGCGCGCGCAAAAATGATTGATCAGATTGAACACCAGATTGAATCCATCAGTACTAAGATGAAAAACAGGTCAAATATTCATGCTGGACTATACTTCCAGATCATAAGTTACGTTTTATATTCAACAACTGAAGCATATGTTCTGAGCTTGGATACTCAAGCATGGATACTCAAGCATGGATACTCAAGCATGAATATTTAGACTTTAATCTGTTTTGCTTCCATTTTACCTAGAGACACTGATATATAGAATGGCCAATAAAATTTATGAAAGCCCGACCAACACGGACTGTCTAAGACAGGGGTCGGCAACTCTTTTTAGGTCAAGGCCCACGAAATTTGATTCATGACGTCAGGGGCCCACCAAACAGGCATTGATAGGTTCAGGGGCCCACAAATTAGCGATCAAAGAGCTTTGGGCCCACAGGTACAGTTCTATGGATGGCTCTTGGGCACACTATTTTGGACTTTTTCCATAGCTCCTGGGCCCACCAATGACCAACTTGGGCTCACATTTGGGCCGCGGCCCACCGGTTGCCGACCTAGCTACAAGGAATGGGATTCCCTGTAAAGAGACTTAATGATTAATATAGATTATAAAATCTATATTAATCATTAACTCTCTTTGATGGTTTGATGGAGTAATGTGAACTTTTTTTCATCTTCGCCCATCAAAGTATGAGGATCTTGCTTCTCGATCTGCCTTCTGTCAAGAAATCAGAGCTTTCATTCCCATTTGATCAGCGTGGTGTGAATGCCTATTATTTTTTTTCAAATTATCAAAAATATGTTGACTCCAAAATGCTTTAAGTTCAGATGATTTTGAGGGACAATAATGCTTAAGTCAAAGCAGTTCAAAAATGATGGCAGAATTTGGTTTTTCACCCCATTTCATGTTTCTTTGCTTCCGCTCAGTTCCTTGGCCGAGGTTGTAAGACGGATGTTGTACTTGAGGACTGTATGGGTATTTATTTGATCATCAGTTTGGGTTGCTTTACTGTGTGTGTGCGGTTCCTTTCAACATATTTTTGTTCTTTAGTCTTGTTCACGTGTCCCATAATCAACTCAGATTCTTCATTGGGAATTTGCTGAAGGTTAAGTCACTTGCAAGGTACCTTGAGTTACTTTTACAAGTTCCCAAGCACAGAGATATCTTATTTTTATATCAAATTCTGCTTAGTTTCAACAATGTCTAATGATCGCAAGGCGACTAACGGTGAGCGCTTGTCTACATTTTTTTCGCCCATGCACTTACGTCAGCTGTTTATTTTGCAGGGAGTTTCAAAGCACCTCAATTGTTCCATGAGCGTGGCACATAACAAAAGAGCAATAACAATGTAAAACAAATTTGAACTATAAAGGAACAGCTTCATGTTGAAAATGAGATCCAAACAAGAACTAAATTAGAGCCATCTTTGGCAGATTCTTGGCAATGGTAGTGGCAGCTTTCTTTGTGGGTGCCCTCCTAAGCTCAGGGGAAAAGTTGTGGTATGAACAGCAAAGGTGTTGCCCCTTTGAGGGGAACTTGAATGAGGCCAATTTCAGAGGATCTAGTTGTTGTTGTAGTAGTGGTGGTGGGTGTTGTAAGGGAAGATCTAGCCAATGGGATTTGTCTTTGTGTTTCTCCCATCTGAGCTATGGTTAGCTTTCCAAGCCTGAATTGCCATTGCTCTCAGTGCTATCTGGTTAATGGAGGGGAGATGTGCGTGGTTTAGGAGGTCTGGAATCCGCACGTGGTTTGTCCTGATGCCAGTGATGGCCCATGAAACGTCATTTATGGCTACCTGAGCAGATCTATAACCTGTAGAAGGTTGGGAGGTGTCGCCTTCAAGACAACAAGCAATAACAGCTGCCCCAGAGTAACCGACCTTCACAAGCACAAGTCCATTGGCCAGCTGACTCAGATATTCACCTCGGGGCAAGTGGTTGGAGAGCCTTGACACAAAGGCAGGGCTTGCTGATTGGGCCACTTAATTTTTGGGGAGATTGTAGAGAAGGTGTTGTCAAATTTCACACCAAGAAGTTTCACTTTCTTTGTAGAACTGACCTCCACTACATCAATAGTGATTTTTAAAGGAAGCAGCTCCATGCATGGTAATATTTCCCCCAACCATGAGTTGGGTTTTTGATGCATTTAGGATGAGACTGTTGTCTTTGACAAATCTGCTGAAAGCATCAGCAAAAAAATGTGATTGACCGAAAATCTTGGTGATGTAAAATCTGGGCTTGCGCAAGTTTTTTCACGGCAGGTTGCAAGGTAGGGTTGGTTACCTCTAGGAGAATTTGTACTGTGCTCATGTATATGAGCATTTGCGAATTTGAGTTTAATTTGCAACCCTGCTCAGAAGTCACAAATGTTAAGAACGTCTTGCCTTGTGGTGCTCCTTAAAGAAAAAACCGGTTTATGAAAACAGGTAGACGGAGGGGAACGTGATTTCAAATAGGTAAATTGGCAACCCCAGCACCAAGTCAGATCACTAAAAAATCTACAAAGAAGAAGTACTTTGGTTTGTTATTGAACTTCGTCAGGATCAGCTGAATGTTTAACTGAATGCTCTTGACCAATCACCAGCGTGAATCATCGCACCGTGTGTTAGCCTAAGCCGGCCAGTCTACCTATTAGGGTCCCTAATTTTGCCGGCAACAACTCGCCTCACTTTTTCTGGTTTTTTCCTTAATTCATAACTTCATTGGTGAGTTGTTGCTGGCACCGAGAAGCAAATTAGTATTTAAAAACGGTTTCAATGCTTCAGCAGTTTTAGTACTTAAAGAAGATGAGTTTGTTAAACTAAAAACGTTGTTGATGGTTTCACATTTTCTTTGGACGAAATTAAACCATTAAACCAATGCTGACAATTCATTCCAGAACAGGTTGAAACAATCTTCATCCCTTTACCACAAACTAAGGCAATCATGATTTGCGGGATACAAAGTTCCAACTATTTCGCCAACTGCAATGGAAGACACAATTGAATATCTTCTAAATCTCGTTCCAGCTTTCTGCTCTGCCCAATTTGAACCAAGCCCATGGATCGTTACCTTATCGCCACCATCAATCAATGGCTCACTCAGATCCGTCCCACTTAACGAACGAATACTACGACAGTGTTCCAAAATTCTCATCCAATCCTCAACCCGACTCAAACTCTCATCTTCAGTTGCGCAACAAACATTTTCTTTCTCCTTATGGCGATGAGCATGAACGACACCTGGTCACTCCTGGTCTTGGACACTCAAGCAAGATGGTTCCACCTTCAAACCATAACAAAGGCCCCAAGGAAAAGACCATGCAATACATGCTTCGTCGAGAGCGGAACAACATCGCTGTCCGCAAATCCAGAGAGAAGGCCAAGAGGAGTTTTGAGGAGTTGGTGAGGAAGGAAAAGTTTCTCAAGGAGAGGAATGCTTCTCTGGAGCTCAAACTCGCCAAACTGAGTCGCAACGTGATGAAATTAAGAGGCTATTACCGATCCTTGAAAGAGGCAGGCATGATCAACTAAGAGCGGTATTAAGCGAGCAATCTTTATCTGTGTTATTTCTTATATTATGATGATTGTTAATGAGAGCTTCTTGTGATATAATGATTGAGGTCGAAACTCTTAGGCTCTGATGCTACCACATTTAAAACAAAGATAGGCGGAAACAAACTTAAGCTTGGACCAATCGGCAATCTTCATCTTGATCTTGGTCATCCGTTTCCTCGCCGTGGTTCTCGATCATGTCGGGATTAGTATCCGATGAAACCAAATCATTGGATATACTACTGGTTGTCACGGGCGATATCAAAACCGCGGTTGGAACGTCGTTTTGAGAGTCGCGCACACTCCCTTGGGCTGAGAGAGTCGCGGTTTCCACTGAGTTTTGCTTCGAAAAGGTCAAGTTCTTGGAATCCAAACCAGCTGCAATGGCTTGTTGTTCCTTATCAATATCCACCGCCACAGCCTGAAACCAATTGGCAATTAAAATAGGCAAAAATAGAACAAAAGTCAGTGGCCGCCATATGAGACGTTATGGAAAGTAAATTTTGACACGGAAGCCTTTGAAACGTGGTTCCTTTCCTTACTCTAGCTTGGCATCATGGTTTCTTGGTTTCACTTCTTAGTATCTACTGTAGATTATTGAAGCAAAAAAAATTCGGTGAATAATGCAGAATGTCAACTTAAACCGTTTGATGTCAGCGCTGCTTGGGATTGGATTTAAACAAAGTTTCCAACTAGTTTCTTATTTGTATATCTAATTTTTTAATGTATATTTTCAAGGTAATATTTCTGGAGAGTGACATTATTTCATCAAAATAGTTGACATTTTGGGAAAATAATGCTGTCAAGAAATTTACTTAACGTTTTGCTGAACGCTGACATTAAGCATTCCCATATGCTAACTATGTCTGAACCTAACCACATGTGGCGCAGATTTCAATTTAATAGTCTATGCATAAACGCTACGTAAATTCAATCAATTTAGGCCTATGTAAAGTTAAAAGTACTAAAAAGTGGCAGGACCCACACAAAATTGCTCTTTCCCCTTGTCTTCCAAAACGCTTCACAATTATGTAAAGGCGTCGAGGTTACGTGAGGGACACGTTATCCATTACTGTATCAATGGCATGGCCGTTAGTTCCTAGTCCCAATCATATTCTATCCATGGAACTTACTTCATATGGAGGGGGTGGGCTCGATCCTCGCGTTCGTCTCAAAGTGTTCCGTGGAGATGGAACACTGGAAATCGAGGCTGAGTGAGTCACTTGACTACAACTTCGATCTTCTTCGATGGTAACAGTTGTGGTTGAAGGTGGTTCCGTGGCCACAGTGGATTGTACCAGAGAGCTTTGACCATGAAAGCTGGGCCGAGATTGAGTATTGGAATGCAGAGAGTTGGGCCTAGATTGGCACGAGATCGAAGTGGAGTGATTCTGACTGAAGTTCAAAGCACACGTGCTGGCACTTTCGTTCTCGGGTTTCATCTGGTGGAAGGTCGAGTAGACAACCACCCAAAAGTAAATGCCTAGAGCTTGAATGGGTGCTGTAAACATAAATGGAATAACGTTAGGCCTTAGAATGAATGTTAATGAGTGTAATGTGTGGATTTTACCGAGAGTGAAGAAGATGACAAACGAGAAATCATTAGCATAACTGAACATAGCGGCGAGGATCATGACCACGGAAAATAATCTTGAACAGAATGACGTAACGAGCCAAGGAATCAAGAAATATCGACGTTCGCAAGCCACGCCTAAAACAAACGATTTTGGTTAGGTTTTATTTTGATTACTACAAGAAAGCCAAACAACTCATCACACACCACGTGACAAAATAACCATTTTTCTACGGTACCATATTCATTGTCTTTTCAAATATCATATTTAGTTTTATTTATTTTATTTCACTCTATAACATCATTTACTTATCATAATATCATTATCAGATTACTTTATTGCAAATTTTACATGGAGCCCAACGGGCTCAGAAATAAGACCTCTCCAGGGGCAGGGGAGCAACTAGTATTCAGTTACTAAATTCCCCACTGTACAAAAATACAAGTCCCGAAATACAATACAAGACAAAACAATTAGCACTGATCATTTGTGAACCTCAAGTCAAAAATAATGATAAAATGAGAAACTGAGTAAGGTGGTCCGTGATGTTCCAAGAAAACAAAGAGGACATTTATGAGGCGAAAGACCATTCTGAAACTGACCATTTTGATGATAGATCGCATGTCAAGTGCACAAATTCAAACAATACAAATATTACTGTTGAAAGCAGTTGCAGAAAATGTGCTTCGTTTGATGAACTCAATATTTGAGCCTTTTTTTGCGTAACAAAACAGGACTCGAGGATGGCTTTTCAAACTGTGATCATTAGGTCCATAATTTCGTCCTTCTTGGGGCTCTTCTATTGTGCATTGAGGGAACGCAATGGTTACTATCGTCCTTAGTACCTTTATTTTTTGTAGTTTGAAAATGTCTTTGATTCCAGGTCTCCGAAGGGTCGAACCTTGTCTACACATGTAAATTAAGCTCTACCAAAAATGTGCGGATGATGGCTAAGGCATTAGACAGAACTATCTAGTGATAGGTGTACCATGTCCTAAAAGATGTGTCCTTAGTAATTGATTTGACAATTTCTTGAAGCATAAAATGTTATTTGCAAGCTATACTCGGTGGTGCCTGCGTATGACCTAAATTTGCTCACCAAGGATATGTGGCATTAGTCCTTCAAGTGGCCATAAATACAGCTATTATCAATTACATGTTGGTTTGGAAAGGTCAAAAGAGAACTTTTCCGAACCGGTGGGTTTAATGTAACCACGCCTACAACTACAACAACAGATGCCTAATTGACGGATGTCGCTGGTAGTTTTTATGGTGCGATGACAAAAAATTGGAATATCCTGTCTGAGCACAAAAATACAAAGAGCCCAGTAGATTTTCAACGCTGAGGGCATGCTCTCATGAAAAAACCTACGGTGAAAAATGTTCAAAAAGGAATAATTAATGTTTCCTTTATTATTACTGCCAAGAAATATTGAACACTATGAACGCAGTAGTTAAAGACTCGAACAAAAGATCAAATGTTCTTGGCACGAAAACAAGCTTGGATGTACTTTTCTGATATCCAAACATAATATCAATTTTTCGAATGGGGCCCATCCTAACACAAAAAACTACTTCTGCGTCACAATTTGGGCTCTAGGCAATGTTCCCACTGTAAGATAAGACCTTGTATGCTTAATCTGCACCAAAGCACACTGAAACCATGCTTTCAATATTGAAAGCATGGTTTCAATATAGATTTTTTTTAGATTTTGTGATTGTTGATTTTAGGGTCGGAGGGTTGAGCCTCGTCTGGCCAGCGAAGCTAGCCATCACATGGTCCAAATATTTCATATAGGCAATTTTATGACCAGTATCAGAATGGTTCTCAGTCTGTGAGTGTGGATTAACGTCTAAAAGTTTCCTTGTGTAAGGTTCCATTTTTTTAACATTTAATGAAATTTTCACTTTAACCTCTACTGCCTAGAAGGTAACATTCCTAAATCGCTATTATAGCAGCGTGAGTGCGTTAAAAAGGCCCCAAAAGGAGGAAGTGGATCGATGAAGTATACTTGAAGTTTGCATCTCCCAAATACAAAAGCATTTGACTTGTTCTTTTCCAATGCTCAATATACATTACCAGTTATGAGTAGGATGGAGTCAAAGGTAAAAATTACGTCCACTGCCACGAGAAAAGACCAAGTCATCCGACTGAAGTACTCAATATTAGGAATATCATCGTCCCCGATATCACGAACTGTCGAAAGAATCATTGGTTAAAACTTAGTAATGTTATTCCCATTAGATTCCCTTTTTCACTCACCTCCAGTGCTTCTTTGTTGTTTGACAAATTCCCCAATGTAATACTCATGATGCTGGAGGATGAGAACATGAGGTACCATGGATAAAACGGAAAACAGGATGCCAAAGCAGCCCAAAATCACGGTTCCACTTCTTGGCGAGAAGCATACGCAACATCGCTTCAACAAGACCATTTTCAGGCTTGGCATTTATCCCCCGCTAACCTACAATGATGAGAAGGAAGTCAGCTTGGTGATCTTTGGAATGCCACTTGCTTATCAATTGCTCTCACAGAGCCTGCTTACCAATCGGAAATGTCATATTTCCAAAACTCCGAAGACGCTGAAGGTCAATAGGACCAAAGTTTTCCAAACACTTTGTAGCTTTACTCTTAGGAGCAAGATACAGCCGCTCTCTCTCTCTTTTTCTGGCAGGCTTTCTCCAATTGAAGAGAGCTCCTTTCGTGGCTCTGAAGGCAAAAAAAGGAAAGCCCCCTTGTTCCAATCCAGCTGGACAGATTGTTCCAATATGGAAAGGAGGGTTCCTAATAGCAGGCGTAGTAAGTAAGACGGAAATGTAACTTTTGAATGTTAATGAGGGGTTTAAGGAGTATTTTCCCCTTGGAACAACTAATCTGTGAGATTACATCAACTTGTAAGGAACTAGACATTTCCAGAAAAGACTGACAATTTTTAGAGTCCAGCGTTCTCAACGATGAACCAACAAACACGTGGTTTGTCCAAGTGATATCGACGAAACCATCATTTTTTTGATTTTCTTTGTTCCATCAAACAAACGAATATTTACATTGGATTCGCACCAAATTTATAGCATTGAAATCTGATGCGCTGAATTTTCTTCCTCCATCCTCCCTGTTTAGTATAATGACATTGGAAAGGGGTTTTTTTCATGAGGGTGAAAAAATATTTTGTTTGATTATATACTGTGTGTATGTATTTGTATTTCAGTGAAAATATTCACTTTTCTTCAATGTAAGTCATATTGGTGATTACTTGTGTTAAACGGAAAGAAGTAGAATGATTTTTTTTAACTCGCGTTTAGCAGCGCCTACACTAATATATTTTGACATTTTACACGTTATGCCATGCTGTCAAATAACTTTGTTCCACAGATATATTCCCGAGCTTAAGTCAATGCAAGGATGACTCAACGAAGGATAAATTACAGAATACCACTTAAGGCCTAGTTACTACAATGAAAATTCAACGGAACATTTACTGTTTTGAAATAACCTCTCATTTTAGTACAATGACAGGCCTTAAGCTGCATTTCTGTAATTCGTCCTGAGAAATGGTCAATGCCACTACGGGACCCAGCTATAGGTTGACAAAGGTTTAGCCTACTACCCCGGAGTTCCGTTTGGTGTGGCTTTGTCTGTGTTGAAAATGTTTCGGCCAGGTTCATCTCGAATTTTTCAAATCGGTAGAGTTCATTCAGCAATCCATCTGCGCATAACTGGTTGATTGAGGGGATACCAGTTGATGAAATGAAGCTCTTGATGCTAATTTTGTTGCTTCTCTTTGCCTTGACTAATAAGCGCATTAGGTCATTTAGGAAAACTTGAATTTGAATTTGATCCATGTATCCGTTCCTGGGTTGATCTCCAGAGACTCGGACTGAGCCAAACACTGGTAATACTGTAATCTCTGAAGTAAACATCCGTACACAATATTTCTTAAATTCAGCCAAAGTTGAGTCAATCAATATTTGAAGGCATTAACTTCTGATGGGTGCACAATACATCTACTCGAACTTCGTCGTTGATATGTCATCCAATCAATAGTAGATGATGCCCAGTGTAAAGTTGGTTTCAATGTTCAAAGGAAAGAAAACATTTTCTCGTAAAATCAAATCAATCGTATCAGAGTCAACAATATGACAAATTTCTCCCATTAGTTAACTTTTGAAAACTGATTTTTCGGCAACGCAATACGTTCGTAGTGAGATAAATTCAGTCATTGTGATTTGGTTAATTGACATTTGAATTGAACCACTGATTTAGATGCAAAATACAAAGCATAATCTACCAGAGCTCATGGACTAACATTGCAAATGTGAATATTTACAATTTTACAAACTGAAGACAATTCGAATACTCAAGGCCTCAAATTGTACGCTCACCACAAACTTCGCTCTCCAAATGCTAACAAACTGTTGCAATTGAGACAAATTTAAAGAAAAGAGATATAAGCTATCCAAAAAAAACTCGATTTTTTTTGTGCCATTCGAAAAGAGTTTATTAAATTGCATCAATATTCCCATTTATAAATGGAATCGAAAAGTTGATTGGCAGTACCCTCCTGTTGTTCGTCTAACTTTCAAGGTGTACTTTGATAAACCATAGGGGTTCTGTCTTCATATATCATCGTGGGTTCCAATTGTTTTAGCTCCCGTATGCATTGACGAAATACTCCAATTTTTTATCATACGTTTTTGGAGACATTGGGTCGCATATTAATGCAATAAGATGTTTCTGAAAATATAACATCAAGTCAGAATAACGGTTCTTGAGAATTCACTCGCCTAAGCTGTTGTATTTCAAGCACCACAGATGACTTGAGAGTATACTTCTGGATTTCTGTCTCGAAATTGATTTTGGCATACTTTAAAAAATGTATATGCTTTAACATAGGACCCTAAATCTCTCAACTATGTATACTCCCAGGAAATAATTTGTGTTTGAAACAAAACAGCTCAGCCAGTGAATACTCCAGGACCGCAAATCTGACTTGATTTTGGTCTACTGTAGGTTAACATGCAACCCATGAATGAGTTTTCAACTACCATGTATCAATCATTGAATTTAGGATTCAAATGTGTTTAGGTACTTAAATATGATGTTCCCGCACCTGGACTGGGAACATTAGGATCTTACTGTACCTAAAATGGCCAGACCCATAGCACGGCTTTTCAAAGAGGGTAAGCTAGAATTTTTGAAACCTTTTCCTTCAAATGATGAAATCTTTCATAAATATTACGTCTACGTAAGTTTCTTTTTATCTCTATGCAGAACTCTGATGCTCCAATCATTGCCATAACCGAATTGTGACATGCAAGATAAGTTAATTGGCGTCATAAGCCCTTATGTGATTGAAAATCGAGATTTAGGTGTGGAAAAATGCAATTTTGTGATTTTGAGGGGCAAAAAGGATTTCAGAATGGTTGCGCGTGCTGACGTGTAAAAACAGGTCGGGTGTAAGTACTTCCCTAGCCGGCGTAGGTTCGAATCTTGTAGGAAGGGATTGAATCCACAGGGCGGATATACGTAAATTTTTGTTGGATGAGTTACAGCTGTTGAAGAGCCAAGGTTTCAGGTGAAAACTTGATATTTCCAAAGATTATTACTTAAGTTGTGCCCAAGCAAACAACAAGTGACCCTGACTTCAACTTAGGGATGGGTGACAACGGCAATTTTGCCCTAGACTCCGACACCGACACCGGCACCTGTGTTGAAGTTGGCAATCAACGTCGTGGTGTCGACACTGACATAGATAGCGTGTTCCTTATAATTAAGTCAAACAAAATGTGCCCTTCTGGACTGTAATATGGAGCACCAGTTTGGACAGACCTACGCATTCTAAAGACATTTAAGTCCATGTTAGTGCAACATAAATTTGAGAGAGGGAAAATAAGCTTACATTTTACAATACCCTAGCTGGGTGTGTGATTTTCTTGCATTGGGTTTATGTTTATGATGGAACCAAAAATGACGATATTGGATTTTGTTTAGTCCTTCACATTTACAATCAAAATTGGGATCAAGTTTTTGGACAGGCAGTACGTTTTTCAAAAACTCTTGAAGCCTTAAAATGTCGGCACCAGAGACCTGGTGCTGATGCCGACACCGAAAGCCCAAAAAGTTGGTGTCAACAACTTGGCACCGACACCGGCTTCTCGCCCACCCCTACTTCAACCCTACAAACGAAACGAACTTGTTTGGGCACAACTCCTTGGAAAACGTCACAGCCAAAGGTCAGCTGGGGCCTGAAAATTGTCCAACAAAATGATAGGCCTGTCTGCCCCAGCGTCTCCTCTCTGCCAACTCTGTGATTGAATCTGTTGGGAGATACTCTAAACTGGTGTGCCTTAGTCGAATGTTTTTGCGTTAGGTTCCTTCATTTAAGCTTTGTTTCGGGGAAAGATTTGGTATTATTGTACCAGTAGTGCATTGTGGTTTGTAGGTCGGTTGTTGAGGTAGTTTTGAAGTATAGTAGAAGCATTTCTGGAAACATAAAACAAACATATTAGACGGAGTACAAAAAACCACGCTAGATCAAGTTTCACTACATAAGCTATGATTGAAAAACGCAGCTTACGTAGCGAAACTTGATCGAGCATGTTTATTTTCACTCTGTCTCATGTGCTTCTTTTATGCTCCTAGATATGCTTCTATTATACTTCCAAACTACCTAAACAACTGACCTTGTATCTTAAATATTGGACAAGACGGGACCTATTTGCTTTGCTACATACGTACAAAAATATGTTTGAATGCCGAAAATAGGTGCAAGTACAATAGATAGCAATCTTTGCTGAAGCCCGTATATGTTCTCATTTTCCATCAATACTCTCGTTTCTATTGCTCAAACAAAAACTATTTTGGCGCGGTTTGCCCATATTTGATGTGCAAGGATCTCTTTTTTGCTACAATGTTTGGCACTGAGGCCAAAAACCTTAGGAGAGGCCTTATGAAGGTATGTTTCGAAAATGATATCAATTACTGAAATAAAATTGTAAGGTCCTAATACTAAACGTCTACATCCTCTATAGGCAATTTTTTGTACCTAAAAGTCTTAATTTCCCATTGTGGGAACATCAACTTTAATTCATTTTTGATCCGGCATCAATGCACTTTAACTATAGTTCATTTTTATAACCAAATGGTAGACTCTTGTCCGTCAGTTTAAACCAGATTGTTCAGTTCGATTTATTTCTTATTTTCTTAGAACTATTAATATATACTATTCTAATTGTTATTTAGATTTGAATATCTTCAAAACTAAAGAAGATAAACGTTTAAAGTGCCTGCTGCAAAATGTTGAAAATTTGTTACTTTTAAGTAGTGATGGACCGAAAGGGCTCATAACCGAAACCGAAAGTTTCGGCCGAAAGAGGGCTTAACCGAAACCGAAACCGAAAGCAGCTGACTACAAAATTGTGTAAATGCAAAATCCACCTTATAATTAAATTACTCGTGTGTTCGATGTTGGGTAGGGCGTAGATTTTGAAAAATCGGGAAACTTGAATTTCAATGGTTTTTGGACGAATTTTTTTTCGATTTTGTTGTCAAACTCCATCCTTAATAGTGCATGTCTGCTTTCGGTTTCGGTAGACCTAACCGAAACCGAAATTTCGGCCGTAATTTCGGCCGAAAGCGCTTTCGGTCCATCACTACTTTTAAGGTCACTTAATGACTATTTCTTCTCTTAAATGTGCAAAGGTGACCATTTTGCATCTGCAGAATACTCAAAAAAGCTTGGATTAGAGAATGAAGTCTTGAAACAGTCTTGGCTTGCCATTGAAAACATGTTCATCCTCTTCGAACGTTAGGAACTAAAGGATTGATTAAGAACTCCTTTGCTTTTTTATTTGTAAAGCCGTCAATTTGATTATTCTAGTACAAACGAGCAAGTTTTAGCAATATTTTCTGTGGACTTTAATCTCTCCAACGATCCGTTGTTTCCGAATTGCGATTTAATTTCAAACATGTCATTTTTTGCTGAAGAATTGTCATTCAAAACTGTCATGAATGCTCACTTGAGATGTCAAAGTAATGGTCAAACTTCAAATGTTTGATAACCTCACAAGCGTATTTTGTGTCCAGCATCTCATTCGCAAATCCTTCGATTGAGTATTTTACGAAAGTTCTGAAACTTTATCAAGTTTTTGAGAAGAAGATATCTCAACATGAAATCATATTTTGATGCTAATTCAAATATTAAAAAGGATAGTCGAAAAGCGACCACAAACTTTGCAAAATTTCAAAGAAAAGGGAACTGTCCCACGAGAAAAGATCATCAGTCGATCTTTTCAATTCAAAGAATCAAACCCCTTTCTTTCACCTTGATCCCACATGTTTGGCCATGCTTCTCTTTATTTTTAGAAGTATCTTATTAATTGAAATTCATTCATTCGCTTATAACATCTGCAAGGATAGTAGCGCCTTCCCCTTTGAGTCTATGATCAACAACGTAAATAGTTTCAACATTGAGGGACGTCACGTCAATGTATTGTAGAATACAGTTCCTCAAATAATTAACGGCAAGATGGTGTCAAAATATCTGCTACCCTAGAGCGCTATAATAAAAGAGTACGCGCATGTGCCATTTTGGTCCCAAGACGTCGGTTCCATTGTACTGTGGTTCTTGGGTTCGACCTGTTTGAGGCAACTTTACCTATGCACTATTTACTACCAAATTGACGCTCATGATCTCAGCTTACCTTTGAAAGCATAATGTTTGACCTTCATAGCCTTTGAAGGCCAAGACGGGCCAAAACCTTGGGTGCCGGAAGATAACCTTTTTGTTCTCCTTAAACCTCGATGCGCGTTCAAGCCCAGTGCTGCTGTGAATTGACTCGGTAATGTCAGCTCTTGATGAATCTCCACGCTGATTTGCATCAAGTTTCTTACCTTTTAGGAAAACTTAATCTAACTAGATACGAAATTGATTGGTGAATATTTAGAACGTCACTTGAAGACATTAGAGCGTTTTCCTTGCGCACAATATTGCATTGTCATGTGAAGTGACTTTTTTGTTGAACAATTATCTGGCAGCCCTGGTGAAGTTGCGCATTCGTAGCAGTCGTCAGGCTGACAGTGCTACAGACTGTTATGCCTAACTTTGTAAAAAGTTTTGATATTTTTTACTCATAATATATATGACAGAAGCTATTGAAGTAAGTTTTTGCAATTCATCTATCAATTTTTGACTTTATCACTATTTATTACATGAAACTAAAGAAGCTCATGGGATAGAAGTATCATTTCAATTACAGTCGAATTTCGATATAAGAAACTTTTCTGTCAGCGGCAAAATGTTGCTTATATCAAGATTTTTCTTATATCAAGACTCAAGAAAATTGGTTCAGGAAACGATATAAAATACAAGGAAACTACCAAAGGAGTTTACCTCATCTTTACATAACCTTATAAACTTACTTTTATTACAACACAATCCGACATTGACTCAAAAAATTAGCTTTTAAAAAATAGTTATTATAACTCATAAATTTACATAACAAGTGCATGCATTTATCTCTATTACAAAGTTTAAGAACTTGTTTCAATCTCAATTTGACAGAAAAAATGAAAGTAGAAGGTTCAATTTTGTTATCATGATTGGTAAATTATCTCACCTATACAGGGACAAACAACTTTTTAAAAAATTTGAGCCTGCCAGGCTTTCATACTGACGAAGTTTTTTTGCTATTTTTTTTTTTGGAACATCTCAACTGCAAATCTTCTATTCTTAGTTTGATTTTAAATTTGAGAGACTTTCTTGGGTTCGCATGACACTTCCTTGGAGTTTATTTTCCACTAGGTTTTGCTTTGGCAGACACACAATTTTTTTTTCACTCTCAAGCATTGCATATTTGTTGGCAAAATGGGCTTTCATTATTTTTTTGAAGGAAAGAAATGCTTTGTTTTGTTATGTTTGGTTTTGTGTTGTGACCAGATTAAGCAAGTGGCCTAAGGCCAAAACTTTGAAAATGTTTCTTATATCGAGATTGAGGAAAAATGGAAAATTTCTTATATCAAGAATTCTTATGTTGTAAAATTTTGGTCAGCACGGAAAAGTTTCTTATATCGCGAAAATTTCTATTTCAAGATTCGAATGTATTGGACTCATTGCCCCTAAATATCTGTTCAACACCTTCTTGTGCGTCTTTCAAATCAGGCATCAAAACTGTTGACTTTTGCTCCCACCTGATATTATCTTAACCTAAAGCCTTTCATTTTTTTCTCTTCTCCATCATTTATTCAGGCTCTCCACTTGTCTTTTTTTGGATTTTTTTTCTTCTCACCAATACCCTCTAAATATTTGTACTATGTTCTGAGTGGTAAATCAATTTAAGAATGACTTTTGATTTGAGACTTTATTGCTGAAGAGATGTTGATGTTATTTTCAATGACGTCTGGAAAAAGTCCTTTCCAATAGAAGAGTGTTATCAAACAAATTAAGCTGGGGATTCCGGGCTCAAAATGGCTGGGGATGTGTCAGAAGTGAGACCAACCCTTCAAAAACTTAATAAAAAAAATTATTATAATTCTCAAGCTGTTTTGACAATCAATCAAAATAAATTTTTCCTGTACTACAAAACACCCAAGCCGTGTTCTGATCCATTCTTAGCCAGTTTGGACCCCAAATCTCCAACTAAAATTGTCCAAATATGCTTATCCATTCATGAAATTGAGTATTTCATTTAGGTGATCTATTTTCATTAAAAAAAAATAGCAAAACCAGTATGAAGTTCTTTGTTGCAATATTTTTGATGAGTTTGATATTCAGCAAGACCAAATACAACTTCTTTGCATCTTTGATTCATAAGTTTGAAACATTTCATGTGAAGAAAGAACCATTACAATTTGCTTTATATCAGGTCCAATATTTGAAATGATACTTCTATCCCATGAGCTTCTTTAGTTTCATGTAATAATTAGTGATAAAGTCAAAAATTGATAGATGAATTGCAAAAACTTACTTCAATAGCTTCTGTCATATATATTATGAGTAAAAAATATCAAAACTTTTTACAAAGTTAGGCATAACAGTCTGTAGCACTGTCAGCCTGACGACTGCTACGAATGCGCAACTTCACCAGGGCTGCCAGATAATTGTTCAACAAAAAAGTCACTTCACATGACAATGCAATATTGTGCGCAAGGAAAACGCTCTAATGTCTTCAAGTGACGTTCTAAATATTCACCAATCAATTTCGTATCTAGTTAGATTAAGTTTTCCTAAAAGGTAAGAAACTTGATGCAAATCAGCGTGGAGATTCATCAAGAGCTGACATTACCGAGTCAATTCACAGCAGCACTGGGCTTGAACGCGCATCGAGGTTTAAGGAGAACAAAAAGGTTATCTTCCGGCACCCAAGGTTTTGGCCCGTCTTGGCCTTCAAAGGCTATGAAGGTCAAACATTATGCTTTCAAAGGTAAGCTGAGATCATGAGCGTCAATTTGGAAGTAAATAGTGCATAGGTAAAGTTGCCTCAAACAGGTCGAACCCAAGAACCACAGTACAATGGAACCGACGTCTTGGGACCAAAATGGCACATGCGCGTACTCTTTTATTATAGCGCTCTATGCTACCCTTTTTTTGCATCAAACGTCATCTTTTTACTAGAATTGAGAGACCGTCCTCAAGGACCGTCATTTGTAGATTGCTTCATTGTACTAACCATGTATTTCTTGGTGACCTCAAAAATTCACATGATGGTTCAAGTATTTTGCCTTTTCAGTGTTGTTCTTAAAAAAATCAATACGCCCAAAACGAGCTAATTTTAGGTGTTTGTTATTGTGCATGCAACGTTTAAGTAGGAAAAGGTTCTCAAATCGGAATAGAAGGGTGAATATTGAATATGATTAGCATCAAATGTACCTACACCTCTTATAAAAATGAAAATATAGTGTTCTTTAATTGGTGACTGTGAAACCCTTGTAAATGTGAGTATTAGGAATCATATTTTACAAACAAATCAACACAAATCTAGTGATGTTCTTTATTAACCTTGTTGATTCTGATTATCTCGAATAACCCGCTACGTTATTGACAGAACTGACAGTTTGGCAACTGATTTCTTGAAATACATTAGTTTTTAAGCAGCGTTTTCCTACAAAGTGCGTCTTGGGACTTAGTCCACAAAAATCAAATCCAAACCTCGCGTCAAAGCGTTCGTTCCTAATACATTTTCGTTCCTGTTACCAACCATACAACTTACAAATAAAAACACCCAGATATATAATTTCTATGTCATCACGATCATTGTTTTTCCAAAGGATTAGCCTCTTCGGAAACACGTAAAAGAGACAAGTGCCCTATCGCTACTCAAGTACCTACGAAACTACAGGTGGGCACTGGATAGTACAACCGATGCGGCTTAAAAAAACAAGTACACTCGCTCTTGTGTTTGTAATGTACATATTGTACCTAGTAGGGCTCGAGGTCCTCCCAAATGACGTCATGCCTCCCGTTCTTCCGTCTTCTCATGGAGCAAAGAGCTACATACGTACTTACACACATCACACCCCACTGTACTTCTTACTCGGAGCCTGAGATTTCGCCCTCCTCCTCTGTTTTGATAGACTCCCACATGGGCCAAACGGGACCGATCGTGAGCACTGACTCACTTGGCGAGTGTACTAACACACATCGCCCATACTCGCGCATGCGTTGCTAGTAAATTTAGGCATTACCACCACCACACACAACGAAGGAAGCAACTACAGAGCGGACTGGCTTTGAGTACCAGGCCGTTGGCACTCTATGGCCGCTCCTCTGGCTAGTCCATCCTCCTTTTTCGAAGGCCAAGCAGAGGCGTGCGGGCTTGGAAATATATATTTTTTTCATTTTGCCGAGAGTGGCCTCTCTCTCTCTCTCCCTCTTTCTCCCTTGAAAGACAGAGGGAGAGCAAACCCAGTTGAAGGTTTACTGAAGTGAGACACTCTTCGAACTTAGGAGATCTATCGTAGCCTCCTAGTGACATTGGGAGATAGGATCTTCGATGAGGAACAAACATGACTTGACTCCCAGATTGAAGAGAGCAAGTCCAAGATAAGCCAATTTGTACTTGCCATTACTGTGAACTCAAGAAATATCCACGGTCACAAACATAGAAGTCACCTGTGGACAAAAGGATGTCGCAAAACGGCCTTCCAGATCAAAGGTACCGTTTGGTGGTCTTGGGCGATGGAGGGGTGGGCAAATCGGCCTTGACCCTTCAGTATGTGCAACGAAACTTCCTCGAATACCATGATCCTACCATTGAGGATGCCTACATTCAGAGAACCACCATCGATGGACAGCCTTGTCTCCTCAACATTTTGGACACGGCGGGTCAAGCTGAATTCACGGCCATGCGTGAACAGTACATGAGAGGTGGCGAAGGTTTTATTATTTGCTACTCGATTGCGGATAAGCATTCGTTCCTAGAGGCCGAAGAATACAGGAAACTAATCCTAAAGGTGAGTTTGTATGTTCCAATTGGAGCACCTTTTCAGCCTTGCTTGTTCCGGGTTTCATCATTTGATTGCGTATTGAGGTTCTGGCCTTTGTTGAGCAAATAATTGAAAGAAGGCTAGTTTGGCTACAGATGGAACAACCGTGGTCAAAAGTGGGAAGTGTTGTATTGAGTGAAATATTTTCCGAAATACATATGCGGGTGGCTGAAATTTCGCCCTTTTTCGATTTCTTTGATGGTTTTTGACAAACTATAAAAGGGCTCTAGTTTGTACATCTATGCAATGAAGGGACCCCGTATCTTAAAAAAGACTTGATATTAGCTTTTGCTTCCCAACCACGATATCTTCTTCATCTCACAAAACAGTGCTGGATATCAACGTTGCTGGGTATATTTAAGTTACGTACTGAAATTTAAAAAAAATACATTAGTCAGTGTCAACATGGCATCAATCCATTGATGGCTAATGATTATGGATGCAGAACCACCTGGTTGATGTTTTGATGGTTTTTCTGTGGTCAGAAGCCAACAAACCATCCATGAATCAATAAAACGAACAAACATTATTGACAGTTTATCACTGTCAAGAATCAATCATTTGCACACACCCTTGAAGATGCCTTTTTTATGTTATGCTATATAATTCATAAATGTCAACAATTTCAGTAACTTGGTAAACGACAAGATTGTCGTTATCGAGACTTTTCGTGGCGTTGTGGAAAAATCGGGAACTCCTCACTTTCGTGGGGTAATTCCCCTGAGATAGCTGTTTGAAGTTCGTAACACGTGAAAAAAGGATTTATAATCAAACATCCTTGTTCGAGTTTAACGTCGCACATTCGCCGATTTGTAAGTTTTTCAAATAAGTACACAATCTCTCAACTTTGAAAGATTGATGAGAGAGTTGATGATTTAGGAACAATTAAAGTGACATCTACCGAAGTAAAAGTAATTGCGTATCCATTGCCAATTGACATTTTTTTATTGCAAGCTAATGTCAAACATGCTAGATACATGAGACAAGTTTTAAAGCCCTTAAGAATAACATACGGATTGGATTTGCCTTTTCAAAGCAAAGGTTAAATAGAAGGTGGAAGAGCAAAAAAACCAAATTTGGAGCTTTCTTCTGCATAGGCTTATTTGGCGAGCTCAGTTTCTTTGGTGTTACATGAATCAAAGAGTTTCGGGGATAAAAGATTACCGGTGAAATGGGCTTTAATATTTTTACCGGCCCTTGACGAGCAATTGCCTTTAGATTGTGTCCTTCAATCATGTCAAACATGGTAATGCTGAGTATCTTATAAAAGACTATGACATCATTTAGTGAACCGTTTTTAGGGAAATATAAATGTGATCGGCTTACTTGTTCTCTTTTTACAATTATTTGGCACTGTCATTTAAGGGTGTATGTTTTTTGTACAAACTCACAAGTGCATTAGATAATTGGCATTGGTTAGCTGTTTTTGCAATGCAGGTCAGTTATTGAGGGCATTTGGAAGTATGGTTGAAGCATAGTCCAAGCATAATAGGATAAAGTAGAAATAACCATGCGTCAGTACAAAAGCTACGTTTTTCAATCACTGCTTCGAGAATATTCGAGCATAGTTATTTCTACTTTGTCAACTATGCTTCTACTATGCTTCAACTTTGTTTCCAAATGCCCTCAACAACTGACCTCACTTGGGCAAGGTACTACCTCAGTTGTTGAGGTCACCAAGAAATATTGTGCGAGTAAAACATACGGAATCAAGGATAAGTTTGGTTCTTTGAATAGATTGTAATCGTTTTCATTTCACTATGCTTCTTGGTGCCCGCAAAAATTCATCTATAACTATCATTTGTATCCATGATACGTACTGATACTAAAAAGGGGATCAAAGGGGCCAATAAAGAATTAATTGTCAAAAGAAAAGCCTTGTTGGAAAAATGTTTCCTTCTAGCCTGAAAAGAAGATGAAAATCTTTGGTTACAATTAATAATGGAAACAATCCAATCTCCAATGATATTCACGATAGGTTGCCCAACTGGGTCTGCCAATACGCCTTCAGGGTCTATCATTTGTTTGTTGAATGCAATGAAGAAATAGGCTTTCTTCTGAAGGTGAACGCAAGTGGCACCCCTTGCTTTATTCGACTTTGAATCAGGGGCGCCATTTGGAAGGAACTTGCGTTTTGATTTTGCAAGATGGTTACTATGTTAGAATTGATGGCAAACCTAAAGCTATTAACCTCGCTAAAAAAAGATTGCAAGATTGTTTTTTTTTTCATCAGTAGTTACAATGCCATTTAAAGACGTATTTTTGATCAATTCCAAACATGTTTACACAGAGTTTTACGACAGTGCGGTCGGACGATTTCAGCTAGGGATTCTTGGGGCCAAATAACTAGAGGTGAGTCAGATCTCAGGCTTTGTTGTTCACAGGTTTGAGGTTTGTTACACGAGGGAGGGAAAAGTTCTTTCGTAGCTTGATCCCAGGTTGGAAACAAACCAAATATTAAACCAAGCTGGATAATTTTCAACAATCTTTTATCAAGTTTGTTGAAGAGCTAGTCTTGGCTCCGACATATCCCTAGCCATTTGACCCCAAAAATCCCTAGCTGAATTCGTCCGAACGAACTAATCCATTGAAATAACTTTTTAACGTTTGCTTGTCTCGGTGAAAGGTCACTCAATCTAATTAAATACAAAAGCCCCCACAGCAAAATCGTTTGGAAAATCTATTTGATATTTGTAATAGAGAAAGTTGAAAAACTTATAAAGCATCTCTGTTTCATGATTTAATTACTTGATCCATAGAACTCGTCAAGTTCTTTTTTGATCAAACGAATCAATTGTTGAAAACTGGCGACTGAAGTTCAAACAAAGTGGTCAAAAAATGAGGCGCATAAATCTTGAAAATATCAGCTTTTGATATAGGAAAAGGCATGGAACATCATAAAGTATCACATCAAAAAGTGAAAAACGTAAAGAAACTGAGCTTGGATAGAATAATGAATGCAGGCAAAATCATCTCCATATAGCTAGTAACTTTAACTAAGTAGTATCATAAGTTTCATAAAACACATTTTAATATTAGTCATTTCCTTTTTTTTGACATGTACCGTTTACTGCACGTCATACCCTGCCTTCAGGGTTTGACATTCAATCAAATAAACAGCAAATTGATGCAATGTAAGGCGAGCTATCAAGTGCAGAATTCTAGTTAGTTGCCTATTAAGGAAATTTCCCATTTTCTGTCGTGACCTTCCATCTCAATCTTCCTCCTTTTCTCTTGTCTTTTTCGTGTTAGAAAGCAGCCTTGAAGAACGGCCTTGAATTTCCATTGCCCAAAGAACCGATCCCCCGCAAAGATGCCCCATTTTAGCTACTCCTTTCGTATCCACCAAACTCAATCCTGAAATCTCTTCTGCAAAAAATAGGGAAGCCCAAAAACACCATTCAAATTCCAAGAGTTGGGAACGTTCAGAAAACGTTCTTTGTCCAGTTTGTGAGGTATCCTAGAAATACTAAAAGGCAGAGATTGGCATTCAAATCTATGATTGCCTGACCCGGCACGGACTGTCTGTGACGTCATTCATCATGCGGGAAGCCGAAGTTCACGATTAAAGGAACCTTTTCTTCTACGAAACACATCTAAACTATTTCGCTCATTTGATAGGGCAGTTTGGTTATTGAAAGTCCTCAAGTCTGCTGGAAATGTGTTTAAGGTATTTACCCGATATGAAAAAAGTGAATTTCAATTAGTGTGGAGTTTTAACAAGGGCCAATTAATGTCACACGATCGGGTGATTGACAACAAAATCTTAGTGATGTGGAATCTGGGCTTGCGCAAGTTTTTTTTACGGGAGGTTGCAAGGTAGGGTTACTGCTTGCAGAATGGGTGCTTTGCTCTTGTATATGAGCAAACACGAATGTGAGTTTGATTTGCAACCTTGCTCAGAAGTCACGAAAGTCAGGGATGCCTTGCCTTTTGGTGATCCTTAAAGGAAAAACGGGTTTATGAAGACTGGTAGATAGAGGGGAATATGATTTCACATAGCTAAATTGGCAACCCCAGCACCAAGTCAGATCATTTCAAAATCAACAAAGAAGAAGTACTCTGGTTTGTTATTGAACTTCGTTAGAATTAGCTGAATGTTCAACTGAATGCTATTGACCAATCACCAGCGTGAATCATCGGCACCGTGTGTTAGCCTACGTCGGCCAGTCTCTAGTAAGGGTCGCTAAGGTATCCCTAATGAACAAAAACACACAGATTGACGGAAACCCCGCTGCCAAACCATCAACCACAATGACGTAAAACCTTGAAAATAGGTTTCAAGAATGAGGAGCCCCAAAACGTCCGACGCAATTGCTTTTTTGTAATGATTCTGTAAATCGATAATCCTTAAAGATAATCCCAAGCAATCGTGTAATGAGCTGAGGCTTAAAATAAGACTTCTTGATAATTTGCAGGTTCGAGCCGACGACAAAGTTCCGGTTATTCTTGTGGGCAACAAAATTGATCTCGAAGACCAAAGACGGGTTAGCACAGAGGATGGTGCTGCTTTGGCCAACAAATTCAATTGCAAATTCATTGAGACCTCGGCAGCAGATCGACGACACGTCGACGAGGCATTCCAAATTCTAGTCAGAGAGATCCGAAACCACCAGCAGGTAAATATTCCATAAACTGTGTCTGAAACTGGGTTTGACTTTTCCTGTCGTAAATTCGTTATTATAAACAATCATCTTTGACTGATTAAAACTTAAAGACTGAGCAAGAAAGGCAGGAAAAAGGTCTCCTACACAATTTACGCGTAGAATGTTTGAATTAAGAGTGATTAAAACGCAAGTTTTTCAAGACCAAGCAAAGCAGACCATGCGTACATTTCCTAACTCGAGGGGGTTTAATGTCACTAAGTGGTATAACTCAAGGAAAACATAAAATATTCAATAGTTGTTGAGAATGCTAGAGAGGGACTGAAGAGGAGCAGAGGAGCAAACGGAACTCAGGCATTATCTTGCCTCATTAGCTGCCTTTTCAGAATTTTCAAAACGCAGCTTAGGGAACGAAACTGTAAAAAAGGTCTGTTGGCGAGGGTGCAAAGATAGAAAAGTAAGAAAAACGCGTATCAGTCAAAATTTGTCACACAAGTATATTCTAACAGCAAACGCTGCTTTTGAAATGCAGCTAAACTCTAAGATAGTGATTTAAACTGTAATCTCCTTCACTCACACTATGCTTCTTGGTATCTTTAACAACCTGGCTATTCATGGATTGACTTTGCATTAGCTGATCAAGCGACAGTATCAAAACAAAGAGAAAAACTGTTCAAGCAGCTGGCAAGAAATAAGAGTTCGAGTTTTCGGCTCTTGAAAAACTTGTTTCATCAAGCTCGGCTTGATCTATGATAGAGAGGAGGCAGATTTCAACGCATGATGTGCGGTCACTCTATGGAAATCAAAACAAGAAAAAGATGTTCACAGCTTACAGCTGACGAACCTCAAAATTTTGTAAGCTGTTTTGGTTTGTCCAAGGAAAGTGAAACATACTTGATTTGATCATAGCCTTGCTACAATTGGTAACTACCGTAGTTGAAACGCAGCAACTAGGGCAAGAAACGTTAATCTGCCTTGATTCTGGTATACTAAAAATAGATCTTTTCTGCGCTAACATGCGGCCTAATATCTGAGTTTTGACAATGCTCATGCAATGGACTAAAAAAACGGAGCACATGCTCTGGCGCATGGTTATTATTTTTATGACTTTTTTTATATTATGACTTTAATCTTTTTGATTGCTCCATACATCTTGATGCCCTCAACTATTGACTAATGGGTTGCATTTCAACGTAGATAAGATTTATTTTAGAGTACACCAAAAGCAAGTCATATTAACCATGACCACATGTTCTGTTCAACATGAGGGACAGATCAATCGTTCAACTTGTTGGATTTGCTTGATCACTTCTTACATATAATGGTTTTATATGCTTTTGCAGAGTTTTGACCTGATTCAAAGTTGCTTCGATGTGCAATGTTCTAGTTCGTAAAGTTTGTCGTTTATTGCGCCTTTGTTCAACGAAGCGTTCAGGGTTGATGCATTTCATGGTTGACTTTCGGCTTCACAAAGTTTGAATTCAATTACACTTGGTTAGAATTTCGAGTTGAATGAACGAACGAGTTCATGCACTTTTAATAAGTGAGTCAAAAGAAGGAAAATAAGCAACAATTGAGGCAATAATGATAAGTGCATTGCGGAAAGCTCCATTTGTAACTGTGCATTCAATACGTCTTTTCCTGTTCAAAAGAAACTTTTTGAGCATTGTAAGATCAGATGGATCATAGGCAAACACTTTAATGAAGCTACCGAAGTTTACTGGCAAAAACTCATTAACTCTTTGGGATTTATCGGGAAAGTGTGTTTCAATCTAATTGTCGGTTTTATTTTACAGGGTGATGATCAAACCAAAGAACACGAGATGTCTCGTTGGAAAAAGCTCTGGTCCTCAATAGTCAAGAAAACCAAACGAAAGCGTAGAAATTAGAAAGCAAAATAACTCACGATCTCAATTCTCAAGACCTCGCTCGTCTCAAAAATAACAAACAATGGATCACAAGAGGTTCCCAGGAGATACAACCATGAGGGAGTTTGTTATTCCTACTTGATCGATCACTTTTTGTTAGCTCTTGGCCTTGGTTGCAATTCTGTGGTTTGTGTTGAATCTTCGCAGCCAATATTGAAGACTCCATGAACATAGTATTATTTAATGACGAACCTCTTGCTTACATTCATGAATTGCCAAGCTTCACTCAAATTGGACCTGGTGATATTTCGTTTGAAGAATGCTCCATGTTTTCAAAAGATCATATTGATGCCAACACGTTCGTGAATGTAATTTGGATTTACTTTGCGACTTGCATGTCGATGGTTCTCAAAGTCGAAAAAGAAATTTACCCTGTTGTTTAGTCCAATGATGTGGAATTGTTGTTCAGGCATGAAAATCCCTGAGATATAAATGATATATCTTTACTTTGACACTTTTTTGGAGGCTATTTTATTTAGCTTAGCGAAAGTAATAAGTCCGCATAAACGGACTGATCTACGTACAAACATTAAAATGTATTAATCTAAAGTTTGTTTAAAATTATTTAACTTTGTTGATGTTTTGAATAGTATTGAAACTAGACTTTTTTCTATTTTTCTACCCTGTACTCCGAGATTCTTAATCACGGAACAATTGGGATACGTACAACTTGCTATTTTCCGTCGTTACGATGGGT
Source organism: Tigriopus japonicus (assembly GCA_010645155.1). Taxonomy (NCBI): domain Eukaryota; kingdom Metazoa; phylum Arthropoda; class Copepoda; order Harpacticoida; family Harpacticidae; genus Tigriopus; species Tigriopus japonicus. The sequence goes on along the minus strand of JAAGOF010000300.1, from coordinate 1,105,228 downwards.
GTATATTTCTAACAAATAGGTTCGGGGCGCAGTAAAATGGTCACATGGTAAAACGGTCACAGATTAAAGGTCACGAGGTAAAAAGTTCACGGTAAAATGTCACAAGGTGAAAAAGACCTGAACGGCTCCAAAGGGAGCCAAAGGAGTGACTCCGGGAACCCTAATCAGTTCCATGGTTAAAGATTGTCTCATGTGAGCACGAGAACATTTGGTTGAAACACAATCATGCCAAGACTGAGGGAACATAGTCACCGGGAACCCATTCCAGACATTATTCATTTAAAAAAACATTAGTCCCCACCCCCACCACAAGATCTACCGGATCTCAGAGGACCCCTCTTCAGTCCAACTTTCTCCTTACCTTCAAGAGGCAACCATGGGCTTCCAACGCCATCTTCAATGCAAAATAAGATTCGGATTCGGATCAAACCCAATCCTGAACCATGTCCGAGTACAGCAGTTTCGCCAAAAAAATTATGGCAAGGCCTACCAAGATTGTTTTTCATGATACAATCAAAGCTGGGCATAGATCGCCGGCCCTGGGCAGCGACAATATTCTCATATCGAGAGTTATATATTCTGATACTTAGATGTAAGGACGTTGTATCCTGAATGCTAATTTTGATCAGTAACAAAGTTTTCTAACATCAAGAGGATATTCATTTATTGAGCATTTCCAAATTCAGCTTTGACTATAGTGATTTAGTTGCAGCCAAAGATAGCAACGTCATGCGTGACTACATTTTACTTTTTCAGTCTTGTACAAAGAGGTTTCTTCGAAAAGACTAGGTTTTGAGATTTCATTTTTACTATTCCGTCAAATGCAAAAGTTAGAAAAAAATGTAAGGCAATTTTCCTTCTCTTGAGATAACAAATAAAAACTTTAAGAATTTTTCGACTTTTGAGCCCTCGTCGAGTTGTAATTCATCTCAATGTAATTGCCTCATGCCTCATGTAATTGTTGCATTCCTGTGCATCTCAACGACAGGTTCAGTAATTTTCTATCTTTTAAGATTGCAGATGAAAACAATTTTCTACAGGAAAAACTCTGTGCATTTGAATGTAAATTAGGACCCAATAGCACAAAGCCGTAGAACTATCAGCCTCGAATGCCAAAACGTAATTTGAACCAATTCATGTACGAGACCACAAAGGTTGCGTGTTGATATCTGACGATTCCGACGTAATTCTGAGTGCGAATTCAAATTAGTCCTGGCCATAGACATTTGTTAAAATACTAGATCGTTTGCAAGTATTGGTCAGACTGGTTTGGCAAGGGTCGCAGAAGATGTTTTGTTTGGGTTAAGAATGTAGCTGTTCTTGAAGCCACAAGTTGGTTGTTGTCCAATGATGTATTGTGCTAACCTTGCTTGTGTCATGCAAAATCTCAAGGGTACAGGGATGGGCACCAAAATCCGTACTATTTTTAAAAGCTAATAATTCCGAAAGGACAAGTCCGATTGGGGGTTGCCTTGCTTACTTGGAATTGTTGAAATGTAAACATTTGACTGCAAGATATCAACTCATTGTCAGATCAATAAATAACATGGAAGAGTCAAAAAGGTTTGCCATTATCAAAATGGCTCGCGCGGGCAACAAACCTGCCGACATCACGAATGCTCTTGGCTATCCAAAGTCTATGACGTGTGCAACCGTTGGAAATGTGGAAAAGGGCCTGAACATTCATCTCACGCATCAAGAAGCGACAAAATTCGCTCTCTCAGGTTCCTAGCCGGCTTGAAATGGAGCATCGGTACCTCCCCCACCACCCCCATGACTGTCTTTGCCAAGAAGAGAAATGTGATCCAAAGGGCGATCAGCAGGGCTATAAAAGAAGACCTAAAGTTGAAAAGCTTCAAGTTGTCCAAGCGCCACATCTTAACGACGTGAATGAAGGAGAAAAGGGTACAAAATGGGAGGAAGATTCTGAATGACATGAAGTCCAATAGAGGACAAATCATCTTCTTCAGCGATGAAAAGATGTGGATTGTGGACAGGTCTTTCAACAGCCAGAACAACAAGCAAGAAGTCTGATGTTCCTTCCGTCTAGACAACCAAGTTTCCTGCCTCCATCATGACCTTAGGCACGATTAGGAGCAATGGCGTTGTGATGCCACCCCACTGCTTTGCGCCAAAGGAAAGATTGGGCAGTGACAATTACTGTGAGGTCCTAGAGTTTGTTGTCATTCTATGGATGAAGGCCCAGGCTGCCGGAAAGAACTTCGTGTTCCAACAGGATTCTGCCCCAGCCAACACAGCCAAGAAGACCGTCAATGTCCTCAAGGCTAATTTCATCAAGTTTTGGGATGCCACCACCTGGCCCTCTATTTCGCCTGACTTGAACTCATTGGACTTACTTCTAGGGCAAGTTAGAGAGGGAGGTATGTGCCACCAGCCACGGAAACATTATATATTCTCAAGGCCGCCATCAAGAAGAGCTGGATCAAGATTCCGGCCGTTGAGGTCATCAAGGCTTGCCATGCCTTTAGGCCCAGGATTGAGGGCATAATAGCTACTCATGGTGGTCATTTAGAATAATTGTTCAGTTCAAATATATGTCTTGAATTCCTTAAAAGTTACTTGATGCTCTGCATGGTCTTATTGCGGTTACCAACCAAGATTTATTTAACGTATTGGCAGAAATGTCACAGTTGTAGAATTCAAATCCAAAGCATGGTCATCTTGTGACATCTTCCTTACCTTCAAGAAATTGACCATTAGCAAAAACAACAAATGGCGCAATTTTTGTCACTCAATTCCGACTTTGATTGACTAATTACGCAATTGTCATTTGCCTGGTCACTCACACAAAGTTTGCCCGGTCAACAGTTGGCAACTGGTGACATTTTTACGGGTACACTACCTCCAGTATTTAAAAGACTTCATTTGGTCTAAAGCTCTAATTTGGTCCAGGCATAGGTGTTCCAAGGGACGTCATCACAGCAGGTTAGTAGAGAGGTTTAATAAAACTATGAATGTTACATTTTCAGAAGCAAATACGAAAACACAGATTGCGTCTTGAGAGACTATTTCTACCTCGTAAATGTTCCCTTGAAATTTTTTTGCAGTAACTAAACTGTAAGCAGTATTCTGTAAAATATCTTGTTTATTCATCCTTGGCTAAGATTAGATGGACTTAATGTTTGCATCATTTTATGGTCACAATGGTATATTTCCATTGAAAGCAAATTGGTTTTTATTCGGAATTTTGTTTTCAAGGTGAAAAGGCGAACAAAAAATTTCCAACCATCTGGCTCCATTTTGTCAAAAATTCAAATATGGAATTCGATGATTTGGCAAGGTGGGTGGAAGACGGGGAATCAAAATTAACTTTTTATTAGTTGTTCTTGAAGCAACAATTACACTTTCTCTAGTATATAATATGTCTCACTGGTTTTGCGTTTGCCAATAGTGAAGACCTTGAAGCAATTTATGAAAATTAAATAGACCCTTGGGCAGGCATTCTTCACGTAACATCTTATCCAGCACTTAATGCAACCTTTTGCGACCATGCATTCGGTTTCCTTTTTTTGTTTTCTCTCTCTTTCGAATTTTCTCTCTCGAATTTGTCGTCATCTCTGATCAAGCGTGGAACGTGACACAAAACCAGTATTGTAGTTGGCACTACTTTCTCGCCTAAGGCCATAATGACGGGTGGAAAGGCGTCAAAACTTTTCATCCTGTCGATCAGATACAGGGTAACTCAATTATGTTCCGTCTATGACTTTTTTCGAATTTTGACACTCAGAACGAGAACGCAAACGAAGTAAGTGGACGTAGAGCAATCCCCAAGGCCTTTCTTTGTTTGTGACAAGCTTTTTAATTTACTCTGATTTTGCCAATCCTGCTCCTCGCTTTTTTCTGACATCTCTTTTCTGCTCTTCTTTTCTTTGACTACCCATTGTAGTCATCACTGATAATCCCTATTTAACAAAATATGACAGAAAAAAGTTAGCTTTTGAAAGAAAGGATTGCCTCTTGGCCCAAATTGAAAAGTTCTTGACATCAAATCAGTTGGAACAATTATGTGGGATTGCTATGAAAATACTTCGTTTTGAAGGATGACCCAAAGATGAAAGGTGGACTGACGTAAGCAATTAGTTTTTTTGGCAAAGTACTAGACAAACTTTCGCTTCAAAGATGTAAATACTCTCGAAAAAAATTCCTAAGAGGTTTTCCAACAAAGCCAAACGATATTTTTCTGTGACTTTGTTCGTAGTTTGTTAAAAAGTTGCTCGTGTAAGTCAACCATATGAAATATAATCGAAATTGATGCAATGGGAAAAGGAACGAGAACTATATGGGTTTTTGAGTTGTTATATTACAATTACACCATTTTTGATTTGAAATGGTATTACAGTTACTTTTTCGAAAAAAAGGAACGAATTAATGTACTATCGTTTCATGTAATTTCGTTACAACTGCCCTGGTTAAAATCATTTCGGTTCATCCTGTAGATGGGAAAGCATCCACTGGCGTCGTCCTTGTCCCTTCCTCTTCAAGAGAATCGACAAACTTTTCCTAAAAAGCGTTCCTTGCAAGAATGGGACAAAAAATGAATCATACGCGGAAGATGTGAAATTGCCATTTCTTGCACTCATCTCTTTCCCATGAACACATGAGGAAACTACGACAACATATACGCAAAAGTCGTTTCCAGGTGATTCCTGGATTTCGAAGGAGAGGAATGAGACGGCCTTTCCAATACAGGGTCCGCCAAAACCTTGGTACTTGATATAAATGCGGATATTTACGTAACGAAGCAGCCGATTGGCATGAAACGTTTTGTGCGTCCAATATGGTGTCTAAACTGGTTAAGAACAATAACAAACAAAAGAGATCCAGTGACAGACCGAGGCCCAGGGGGCCGTGGAAAAAGTGCACTAAAGTCCATTTGCCACCGAGTCCTTGAGCCCTAGTAAAAATGTCAAGGTCCCCGTAAGACAGCCAAGGAGATCGCCATGACTGTTGACTACACTGTCCCGGCCGTGTACAAATCCTGAAGTCCGTCAGGGAGAGGAACGGCGTCACGAAGTACAACTTCAAGGGCGGGAGGCCCAATACCAAGATGACGGCTGCCAACGTTCGCACGGTGAAGGAGATGTCCATGAGGAACCCGGTGAGGCACGTGAAGAACATTCAGGAGGCCTGCAACGTGTCAGTGACGACGGCCAGGCGCCTGGTGAAGGAGGCCGGCCTCAAGTCCCTGGCAACCCCGGAGAGGCTACTCCTGAGCCACCAGGCCGTGGCCAAAAGGTTGGAGAGGGCCAAGAAGCTCCAGGAGTGGTTTGAGCTCAACCAGAATGACCGCATCCCCCGGGCCGTCCTCTGGAGCGACAAGAAGCTCACGTGCCGCGTGGAGGCCGTGGCCTACAAGAAACGCCAGCCCAACGTCAAGGCCCTGGAGAAGGCAATTATGAAGGCCTGGGACGAGGTTCTGGTGCCCCAGAAGGTGAAGAGAGTGTGCGAGGCCATCCACGTCCGTCTGGAGAAAGTTCTCGTCGCAGAGGGCCCCTACTTCATGTAGTTCAACCGAAGTTGGTTGAAAATTATGGCATAAAACGTAAAAAATGATAGTAATATAAGTTGTGTGGCTTTGTTTCTAGTTTTTAAGTTGGTAAAGAGCATGGAAATCGGCCCAGTAGTTTTTTAGTTACAGTTGTTTTTGTTCGTTGTTGTTAGTTGTTTTGTTGTTGTCCGCCAAGGTTTTGGCGGACTCTGTAGTTTCAGTTTGAAAGTTGATAAAACCCAAGAAAAGAAAGCATTAGTTGTAGCTTGTTGATTTGAATTATTTGAAAGAACGATTAGTTTGAACTAATATTGAAATTGTTGTTCCATTTGACAAAACGAGAACAAAATATTTTTGCATTTCTAATCAAGCAAATAAGAGAGATATTTCTCAATCTATTTTTTATACTTATTCATAACTTTGAAAGTTCAAACTTGCCATTTGATATGCAAGAAATCTGCATTTCCACCGAGTTTTAACACGTTTTATATTATTAGTGTACGTGTTAACGTTTGAGAACAAGAGAGGGCACCCTAGTAGGATGTGTTAAGGGCACGCTAAATCATGTAAGAGCCATCTAGGTGAAGCGAATGCTAGTTTTCTTTAAAATCCTAAATTAGATCAGATAATTAACATGAAAGATATACATATTTTGTGGCTGTAAGTTGCTATTTTTTATCAATGCTAATCTTTTTTCTACCCGGCAATGAGATTTTTTCAATTTCAAATCCCGACTATTTAGAAAAATGCATCTGGAAAGGTCGCATCGCAAGGTCACATGCTTATAGAATAAAATTCTAGAAATTAATTATAGAAAATTTGGGTGAAAGATTACATCACTTGATGCATGAATTGTTGTGTTCAAGTAAATGCCATCGACTTGGATACAAAGCTTTCTTTTAGTACCACCATGTACCGATGAAATGGCCCGACACTTGAAGGGTAGTGGAGGCCAATATAAGACTTGGAGTGATTAGGCAGTTCCAACAATACCCAAATAATTTCTGTCCAAACAAGTTGAAGGATTCGAGAAACGCCCTCTAAAATGTATTTTTGATGGTGTCAATGGTAAAATTTTGAAAATATCTTTTTCGCCAGCACGAGTGAATTGAATTAATTTCGAACCTCTCGATCAATATGGCCTTTTAATAGAATTGAAGATGTACATCAATTCCTAGACTCCTGTTTTTGAAATACAGTGAAACGCGCTAAGTGTTTACGAATCTGGAAGTGCATTTGCTTTCTGGACAATCAAAATGTATATGCAAGCTTAACCATCCATGCACCATAATCAATCAAAGTTTAAGTAAAATGTGTAGAAAATGTTATCAAAAATTGTGCTTTAAAAAGACCTCCACTACCCTTCAAGTGACAGGCCATTTCATTGGTACTAAAAGAAAGCTTTGTATCCAAGTCGATGGCATTTACTTGAACACAACAATTCATGCATCAAGTGATGTAATCTTTCACCCAAATTTTCTATAATTAATTTCTAGAATTTTATTCTATAAGCATGTGACCTTGCGATGCGACCTTTCCAGATGCATTTTTCTAAATAGTCGGGATTTGAAATTGAAAAAATCTCATTGCCGGGTAGAAAAAAGATTAGCATTGATAAAAAATAGCAACTTACAGCCACAAAATATGTATATCTTTCATGTTAATTATCTGATCTAATTTAGGATTTTAAAGAAAACTAGCATTCGCTTCACCTAGATGGCTCTTACATGATTTAGCATGCCCTTAACACATCCTACTAGGGTGCCCTCTCTTGTTCTCAAAATGAACAACTCTGCGAAAGAGCAAGCCTTCTTAGGGAAGCAAAGTTGAGCTTCGATCAAAGAGAAAAACAGCGCCATCTTGAGAAAGAAGCATTTGGAGGTACTTCTGGTAAATATTTAGCCTCAATTTGTGATTATTTAGTGTGACTTTTTACTTTTTGAACACAACAACATAGTAGCTGAGCTCCAAAAGACTCGAAATATGAAGAGAAATCCATTTTAAGATGAAAGCTGCAATTTTGGTAACAAATCAAAGTTGAGGATAGATCTGAAATCAAGGGACTTTGCCCCTGTTTTGGCTCCATCGAGTGGCGATTTTTGTAACCTTCAATTAACATTTTTCATGAGTACAGGATGATTCATAAACCATATCCTGTAAACATCTACTTAAGATGATTTGGGTGGTTAAACCATTAAACCAATATCCGTAACTCGAAAACGGTTGATCAAAAACTTTTTTTCTGACTGTCGAGTCAAGAGTCATTTTTTATGACTCGCGAGTGTGTATTACTCAGAAATACTGTTTGCAAGTGTAACGTTGTTAGAAATTGACCTTGAAAAGAAGAATCTGTCACTTGCATTTGAATCGTTTGCATATATATGAAACAAAACTTGAAGAATACTATTGAATCAAATTGACTGCTACTCAGTAAAAGTCCCCTCTTCTATTTCAATGATTTTTCAAGAAATGAATTCAACTGTTACAATGGCAAAAACTTTTTTATTTTATTCTTTGTTTTTGTTCTTGCCTCAAAATAAAGGAATCAGAACCTTATTTTGTGTCAGTTGGAGAACCAAAGTAGTCTTAATCCAAAAACTATACCCGATCAAACTGTGGCTGCAAAAGTATAAGGCCGCGGCCTCCTCTTAATATCTTGTTTTGGAAATCTACCCTAAAGTATACCCAGAGGGTGACCAATTCCTACCCCCTTGTCCAACGGTTTAGGATGCAGAAACTAATTCTTTTGCAAGAAAATACTTCATTTGTTGTAAAAATCTGAAGGACAAACGTTGAGCAATTTATCTATGAAAAAGATTACACATATCAACACCCAAGCTATAAAATGCCATTACTTGAGTGGACGTTTTCTCGAGTCACCCTGACGTAAAAAAGTAGGACATATCCCGGATCCAATGCCATGATTTTCACTTAAAACTTATCTAGTTTTAGCATTAGGGGTTTTCAAGGTTCAGATTAACCGGAACTTCAAAGTTCTCTGATTATCTGATTCATAGAAAATGTTAAGTTTTTTACCACTGCATATCAATTGCCAAGTAAAGTATGTCTATGTACAATTTATCAAGACTTGAATAGTTGGTGATATTGTCCCAATTTAAGCTTCATACAAAAAGTCTCTAACATAAAGATACTTGAACATCAGCTAATTAGATAACCTTGTTTAATGACAAGATGTTCAAGAAAAAACGTGTATCGTTGCAGTGTATTTCACAACTATTAAAATGGCAAGCAGAAAAGCAATGTTCACAACACCTCAAATGAATATTAAAGTTCTGAAACCAAAACAGAATTATTTTTAGTTAAATTTTAAATTATTATTCCTGATCAACCCACTATCCACGGGTTGTGCAGATTTGCCAATCTTTGGGAGATCAAATTTCAAATAAATGCTGAATGTATAGACTATATCTATTATTTCTTTATTTTGCAAGCAATCACATTCCTTGTAGTATTAATGAAAGCTCTGCAAACAACAACAAAAGATCCTACAAAAATAAATCAAATTCAAGATTCAAAAATAGAATTTCTCAGGCCCTATAATTTTGCCAGAAAGTGCACCAAAATATTTTTTGGACAATCTCCATGGGTTTAAATTCCATTTGAGGTCCATTGAAGTCAATTACATTTTTAGACAATGTAATTGTGATAACTTACATGTATTGAGGAAGTAATTTTAAATTTAACAAATTGCATTTGATCAAGTAATTTACCCAACTGTGACTGGAATTGATAGTCTGCACCTCTTCGAAATTTTTCAAGTCATTTTCTTGAGTATTTGTTTGTCAAATTTGGATTAAAATTGACGGTCAAGAATTTCAAAATTAAAATTGACAGATTGCAATTTCGAAAAAAATCCAATCGCTATTGGTACTTTTTACCTAATCATTAAGCCTTAACAGTGCAAACAACTGAGATAAAGCAGTTTTTGGGAGAAATCATAACATTGATTTCAGAACAATGTCCTACTTTTGTTTTGAGGTCACGTGATCGGCAGTCCACGTCATCACATAACATCACGAGGCCCACGAGGAATTGATTGGGTCAGTTCAAACGCATCGAACCTCGAATAAAGACATTGTGCAAAAACTAGCGTCTCTAGCAAAAACGAGAACATAATCGATATTAGGAAACGAAAAGAAGCCTGTTAGCGTGGTTGGTGTCCATCAAAATTGGCCAATTGTGTCAAAACAAGACGCACCAAGAGAGCTAGAGAATGGCTTTTAAAGCTGAAATCTAATAAAAATTTGGAAGGCACATAAAATGTGCCTTCATCAAATAGCAATGTAAAAAGAGAATATAATGTTTTCATGTTTCGAACTCTCTGATTTCACACGTGACATTCAACGTGGACTCTAGTTACGTCAAACATAACCGATGTGAAATTTTAAAGCCGCACATTTGTCTCAAATTGTGTGGTGGTCTCTTTGATCGATGAATGATCGATGATGGAATTTAATACACAGAGCTTCAAACACCAAATTTGTTACAATCTCAAATAAATCTTCTTTATTTTTTTTTCAATCAGTCCGCTGTTTCTCTAACTAATATTTTTTAACGAACGTCGGGAATCTACAACTTGCGTATTTAAAAACACGCACTAGGTCATCGATAAATACATCAAGGACGAATTTGAAATAGCCCAAAAAATTCAAAAAGAAAGTAGGAATTTGATAATTTGGGCAAATTTTTAGAAAGTATCGATTATTCCCAATAGTAGCAAAAGGTGAGAAAGGACATTTTTTGTAATGTCTGAATCTCAAAAAAGTGTTAGAACACCCATCATTGGGAAAGCGAGAACTTTCTAAAACGTCAAATTCTGTTTTGCAATTTTCATACAAATTTTATTTAGAACAATTTGATTTAGCTTGTGGCAAAACGAGAACTGAATGAAAACCAAAATCTTATGATGAGCTTTAGGTACGAAGGTCACAAAAGCAAAAACTGGACTGACGTTTTGACACAAAAATAAAGTTTAGTACGAGTACCATAATTTTCAGGCTGGGAGATTTTTTGAGACAAGTTCACAAGATCGCTTTTTGCTACTATTCGCCATTTTTTTTCTTAATAAGATTTGAAAGAAAGTGAATCCATTGAAGATCTCCATAATTTCAAGGTGGTGAGATGAAGGCACAATAGGGAATGATAACGAGCATGGCCTTGGCAGGCAACTTCGAAATCAAAGTTACTAAAAGAAACTGACTTTGGTGAGTGCTTTATTGTAACAAACAGTTTTAACAAGGCCTTGTGCCCATCATGGACACGACAGTGTGTTTGACCAAATCTAAGCTCCAGACATAAGAGAACATTCAGATTGTCAACAAATAGTGCCAATGGTGGGTGCTGTCGGAACAGGTTTGGTCTACTTTCGTATTATTGGAGCGACACACGTCAAAAGATGCCTTCTTCAATGTCTGTGATCAATAAAAAAGAATTAAAAAGCTCTTTGAAACATGATGGTTTTTTATTCTCCTAATTCGAAAAGATATGTTCATGTAAAACATACTCCTGTTCCATTTTGTTTCTATGAGCTGAGATCCGGCTACTAATCAGACCAAATGTGCTCAGAACATAAACAAGGTAATCCTTTCTAGCTTGTGCAAGTCTTTTATTACCAACAGTAAAAACTTAATTCTACCCAAAGTATCACAATTGTTCATAGTTTCAAATTACACTTAAAAAATGCACAAAGACAAGAGGATAACTTTTCATCCCATCCTTTCAAAAAAATATCTGTTTGAAAGCTCAAAGGACAAAGCTACTCAATATCACTTAGTTAAATGGTTCATGAAAAAGTGACTGCTGTGATACCTTTAAGATTGATGAACCACATAATTGAAAGCCTGGTATGAGTCAAATGCGTGCTAACACGCAACATGACATTTCCTCATTCGTGAGAGGGCATTAGTTCATAACGCATTAAATTTGGGATATAGATAACAAAGTACGAAGGTTGAAAGAGGTATTGAACAAATTGACAATTGCCCAAGATTCCTATTAGAGCCAAATTTGAAAAAGCTCATCGCACATTAAAAGTGGGTGCAACCAACCACAAGCACATTTTTCCATAAACGACTTCATAAGCTTTCGGCATTTTATCACATTTTTAGTCTTCAATTGGTTGTCAATGTAAAGCAAAGACGTAGAAAATCATTGAAACTAATTACACACGGCATTCATTGAATTTTAGGCATGTTTTGTTCTAACTGGGCTGCAATTCTTTCCCAAACAAGCACGGCACCGGCATTTAGATTTAAGGACATTAAAAAAGACGGTTCACTTTTTCAATTTTTTTTTATCTTATGTTGCATTTCCTACTCACAATCCATTATCAGACTCACACTGAAGTTCAATACATCTTTTTTGGTCAAAACTTGGTTTTTAAATGATTCAAAACATGGAGCAGTGTTCAGAAATAATTGAGTAGGTTGCATATTAATATATAATATGAGAATAGAAACTTTTAGAGTGCTAAGAGCGGCATATGAATCATTTATTGGTACTGTGAGTCTGATACACCACGTTACAAGGACCAGCGCATACTTTTATGGATCAAACATGCTTAATGCCATATCAGCAGGGTGGCCAAGAGTTTCACCAACTTGTGACGATTAAATTTATAAGACACAGTTTCATCGTTTTGGGAAAGGTGTCAAGTCAGGGATAACCTGTATAATAGTATAAATACTGGATACGAACTCGCGGAATTTCCTAGCTCGCAACCTCACACGGATGAGGCTGAGAGTTCGTAAACAAGAAGTACAAACGGCCATGTTGGGAGTGGAAAATCAAACGGAAATCGACCAAGAGTCCAAAAGATAGTGCGCAAATCGGGTTTTTCTGTGTTTCAAGCGGGTCCAGCCAAGTCCTAGCCTTGGTAAAGGTCAACCCCACGCCTAAAATCAGTCTGATGTGGGTGTTTCGAAGACATTAAGTTCAGCCAAGAACGAGTGAATGAAATAGTGAATGAATGAATGACCACATCATGGAGTGCGATTGAACCCCCCCACAAGGTGTCTTTTCTACAAGATGACGATCAAAGTGATCAAATTAAATCTGATGATAACTAGGTTACCTGCTACAACCTTCGGAAGTGATCGACCTAACTAAAGCAAAAAGAACGAATATGGACCAGAATCCGAGCCCAAATTCCTCTTTTCCGCAAAAGGATTAAGAACAAACTTTCCCACGGACCAAAACGGGGAGTTTCTTTATGCTCATTCATAACAAAACTTTTGAACAACTTAAGAATATCTTACCATTCCTTGAATTATTAACAACAAAATAGCCGTGTTTTCCGAGCTTATCTATTATCCGATTTGAACGTCTTATTAATATCTTTGAACTTACAATTGAACCCATCCATGTATTATCCTGAACTTAACTAACACATGCCAAACTTTGTACGAAATCAAGTTTGTTTTAGATTGTGTCACCTTGGCATTGTTCTATGAATGATGGTCCATCCTCGAATTTCTTATATTATTTGGTTGTGTCTTTTAATTCAGGATAATTCAAGGGCAGGTAAGATATTCTTAGGTTGTTCAAGTTGTCTAATGGATGAGCGCGACAAAAATCCCCGTTTTGATCCAGAGGAGAGTTTCCGGGGTAAATTTGGTTCCTTTCCAAGAGGAATCTGCGTTCGCATTACACATAGTCCACAAAAAACAAAGAAAAAAGAAGTCCTCAGTGTCAAGAATTCCATCAAATGAAGAACAAATTAAGATGACTTCAAAACATATCAGGTGTGCCTACTAGCAATGGATGGGCTCAATATTTTGATTTGCCTTTCGACTCAGTCAGCCAAAATTGGTGATCTGACAGTCTAACCCGGATTACATGGACCCTCTCAAAGTCTTGAGAATGAAATGCCCCCACCAAGATTGAATTGTGTGGATTTTTTGACTCAATTTGATTGTTAATTCCTGGATAAAGGGATCTAAGAACTAAGAAAATCTATCAAACCCTATCAAGCACGTAGAGCCTATCCCTGCAATGAAAAGACATAATCCTCTGGTCCTGAAGGACCCTTAGCCCCAGTCCTGCGTGGTCCTGACCTTCTTGAGCCCCAAGACTTGAAACATTTTCAATCAAATCCACAATCCAGGATTTAATCCTCATGTTTTTCACTTATTTTGTCTCAAGGACGTCGTGATTGCCTTTGTTCCAATTCCAATCCGGATTGGATGGATGATCTGATTCAGAACCGTCAAAAGTGCCCTTAAATAGTTACAGCCAACAACATCTCCGACCTCTTGTTTCAAAATGAGACCATTCTCATTCCTTCATTTTCCTATAGAAATGGTTCCTGCGTCGTGGAGGTGCTGAAGAGTATGGAAGAGGAGTAACCCTCCAGATATCAACACAGATACTTCTATTTAGCATTGTTTTACAGAAGTTGGACTAATGGGTGAAGCAAGATTCCATCTATGTATTTTCCTCATTGTTAAGAGGACTAAAATCCTTTGGAGAGCTGAATGTCAAACGTTCATGAGACGAGTAAAAGGAGTGCTGGGACCTCTAAAATCAAGGTGAAGAACAATTAGTCAATAAATATTAACACAAAAAGTTTGACTGAATTCTTTCAAGATGCATGTTCAACAGTTTTACTCGTTAATAAGGAATGAATGACATTGGTTCAAAATATAGCCTCGGCCTCAAACCATTTTTTCAAAAATCGGAGTTCGTGTCCATCCCTTTCAGGGGTTCCTGGTCAAGTTTAGTGATCAAACCAGTGCCGCCATATCTTTCGCTTTTGGGGGGCTATGTTTTGCGGAAAAAGATGCTTCATATAGTAAATTCCGTTTTTTCCACACACTTTTTGTGTTGTGTTTCATTGCTCATTGCACTAAATTGCGCTTTTCCCGGTAGTAGCGGCGTTTTTTCACTCGATCTTTCTGGAGGCACCGTATCAAGTGGTGTAAACCAATGGTCGGCAACAAGTGGGCCCGTGGTGATATTTGGTTGACTTTGATTGGGCAACTTAAATCTGCTGGACCTTGACCAAAAACGTGTTGCCGCCAAAGGGTTAATTTCGGTGGTGTTATTTTATAGTTTTGATTTGAGACATTCTCAAAGGCCCAAACAGATCTTGCACTAATTAGAGTGTTTCTTATTTTGGGAAAACTGAATTTGTTTGGGGTACTAGAAGTCATTTCCAATGGCTCGAAGGTTGGAAATCGATTGGATCTTACCTTGCAAAAGTCACTTTACAAAGCAAAAAAGAAAATGTCAATTTCTTTTTGTTTTCAAAAATCAAAGTTTAAATTAGAGCTGCAATATTAATGCTCAAATAGAGCAAGCAAAAAGGTTTCTTTATCTCAACGATTCGAAAATAATTCTGTTTGTGACTGGGAATGAGCTTTTTAGCATACTTGATCTTTTTCAGGGTAAAAATGAATGTTATTTACATTTGGTTCAAAATCTAGCTGCATTTCAACATACCTAGGAGCTAAGCCTAAAATGACTTTAAAAAAAATATTGTTGTTAAAAACATCTAATCTCTTCTCAAATATGTTTGAAAACAGCATTTCATATCTCATTCATATTATTCAACATACAGTATGTCATTTGCGTTAAAAGCGACCTAACAGGAAAAAGTGGTTCCTTTTAGCCAAGCAAATGTTGAATGTCTTTTTCAGAATTCCTGATAATGGTCAATTAAAAAAGGTCGATTAAAATACATGTTTTCATAAGGATAATTGTGTGGAGGTGATCATTACAGTAATGATTTGACGATACACTAAAACGAACAAAGATGTTTTAACATAATTTTGAAAGATCTATGATAATCACTTTTCTTCAGTTATCGCTTGAAATAAACATCAATCATTCAAAATGGTGCAATTAGCAAAATTTGAATCCTCGCTCCCACAAACATATTTTATTGACAAAGCTAACCGTAGCTTTACATCGTAAATTTTAATTTGGTTATCAATTACAGCTTATTGTTGCACTGATTAGGAAGAGTAAACTGTATGAAGAAAATGAGCTGGAAAAAATCCTTCTCGAAAGAGATCATATTACTTGAGCTAATTTTGGTTTAAAGAAAATTATGCTATGACTCGTGAGAAATCAAACACATATCACATCACATAATAAACACACAG
This sequence comes from Tigriopus japonicus, assembly GCA_010645155.1. NCBI lineage: Eukaryota > Metazoa > Arthropoda > Copepoda > Harpacticoida > Harpacticidae > Tigriopus > Tigriopus japonicus. Next base: position 1,089,592 of record JAAGOF010000300.1, on the reverse strand, counting down.
TGACAGATTGTTTCCCTCAGATAAAAACATCCTCCATCCCATCTGGGGGTCGAACCCATGACCTGTGGATTAGAAGTCCAACGCGCTATCCACTGCGCTAATGGGACTATGTTTGTTATCGTGGGGTGGATTAATATATTAATTTCTAAATACCCCTTTTTCTGGAAAGAAGGAAAGAAAACACCTCTGACCATTGACTACTTTAAGTGCACAAATACATGTGCCTGGCTCATAAGGGATTTCATTTTACTACAATTAAAACTTAAAAAGCTTTTGAAACACGCAGCATATTTTCCAAGTTATTCTTGATTTTCCAAAGTTTACCCAAAAGTCCGCAACGTCGACCATAATAGAATCCAATATATTCAATATGCAGACGAACTGCTGTGGTTCTCTTGGCTAGTTAGTTTATTGATCTGCAAAGACTCGATGCTTTCTCTACATAAATAGTGCCCAGAGAACGAAGGGCTTTCAAGCCAATAAGTATGAAAACGAAGTCCAAGGTGATCGGTAAAGGTCGTCTGTTATGAACTTCGTTCCACTTCACCATTAGCTTAATTCAAGTCGTCAAGCGTTTGAATTAATCGGTTTCACCCTATTAACTTTCATTTACCCAGACCTGTGATGCAACCTTTAATTATTCAATTTATAAAAAGTGTAAAGTTAACCGCAATAATTCAATCACGTCATTGCAAATCTGTCATGGCAATTTGTGTAAAAATGTGGTCACTTGTAAACAAATATTTACAATTGGAGTCAATGGCATTTTCTGATTATTTTTATTTTAATAGTTTTATTAATCGACGAAGTAAATGGTACAACTCTGGCCAAAAAATTTAATTCATTAGTCGCCATTTTGACCCTCCGCCGTTTCCATATTCTGTCCCAACAACAATCAATGACCGAAAAACTATAACTAAGGTCCAAATTGTACGTCATGACCCCTCTCTAAGTATCGTTTCTATGAAATGAATATTTTAAAAGCCAATTTCTCCATATCATTAAAAAGAAGCCCTTAACAGCCATATCGACGTTGCAGAAGATCCCAAAAAGGATTTAGGTCGCCCATGATAAACTTATCAACCTTTTTACGATTGTGCACTGACCTATAAAATATGGAGGTATCCCTAGAGTGCACTTACATCTCAATTGAAAGCATCAACTTTTTTTTATTAAATCACTGAAGTTGAGCAATCAACCACGTACTCTATAAAAACCACCTCTTACATGACACAACTCAAATTCACGAATCAAATTATTTATCCAAAATCCAAAAAACTAATCCAAGTGGCAAGAATAAGTTAGTTGCCATTTCTTCTGATTTCTGTATGTACCCGCCAAAGGTGGTTCCAACTAAACTAATCTTGGAACGAGGAAAAGAGCAACGTTCCTCAATCCAATTACTATTTTTTCTGCAAAGCCCTTGGGCATTAACTAACTATAAAGACACTCCCAATCAAGTATCAACAAGGGTGTGGGCGACTGTTTTCATTGGGCCTGTCAGCATCGAGACATTGGTTCAAATCAAATTTCCCAACGACACAATTTCGTTACCTTTCTATCCTCGAAGTTGGACCTTCTTCAGAACTGATCCACTAGTTCCACTTAACTTTTTCTTACATGGAAAAAGGTTGTTTGTTATTGAAAAGAGGTGGATAAAGCTTCCAAGTTTGGCATGGTGTTCTTTGTACTCCCTTCAAACTTGATAGCCCTATGCCTTCAAGTTGGTTCCTCCAAAGTAAACCCGATCTTTTTGGTAAAGTCTGTCAGAGCAACGCCTTCTTTTTATAGAATATTCTTCTCGATATGAGCATATATTTTGAAGCCTGGATTCATTTCCACCTGCTATCAATCCATCAACCATTTGATCTGCCCATTATCCAGGGTCCAGAACTCCAGATACGAGGAAAATGAGGGGTTAAAGGGCCCCTACTAATATCTCAACTTTTCTCTTCGAGGCATTGCATTGGAGACTATTTTTCTGGAAATACTACTTTGGAACAAAGGCCATGTCTCGCAGCTATCAATCATCGTTTTGTAACTTGGATCTAACGACGTCATCGCTAATAGTGTCTCAAACACTGAGCATCATCTCTTCAATGGCCAAAGGATGTCGACAGTAAGTAGATATGTATGTTTTCGGACCAGCATCCAAGTACAGTACCGTGAAGAGCCAGCCATTTGACCACAGACAAAGACCATTAAGGTATCCGACCTTTAAGGGCCCCTGCAACTTCCTGCACAGCGGGACTTAACGATCGCGCTTTTCCCACAAATAAAATTGGAACATAAACTCAACTTGAATAGGTTGGACTCGCGACCTTCGTTACATTACGGATGATTGGAACTCCCGGCCTTTTGACGAGGTTCCATTTCAAATCTCTATTGCCCCATTAGAATAATATTCGCCCAACAAACGAGGTTTTGCGTCTGCCAAAAGGCGCTTTGCCATTGGAGAAGAGTGAGGAAGACCTCCGAAGGACGGATTTTCTCTCCGTCAAACGAATCGAGCAAGGCCTCGAAAGAGATTCGAGCTCATAGAAGAGAAAGTCGCACGCACCACGTTCAAATGCTCAGTTGTCCTCGGAGTGTTATCCAAGAGTGAGTGAAGACTACGTAATACACGCCACTTGGATCATTTAAATCTCGTTCTCGGGAATCAAGAAACAAGTATGGACCTTTAGTGACAGCTCGGACAGGTGAGTGCGGAAGTTATTGAAACACCTGTCTCACTCTGACATTTGGCTAAAATTATGTCTCGTCGGAAAGTTATCCGGAATTGCATTGTATTGGCTTCCTAATAGATCGAACCTTCTAGTACTCAACTTTTGGCCCAATTTAAATAGTTGGATTGACTTGATTCCCTGATACTTGTTGATGCATGTTGGAACTGATTTTAATCTTTGTGGAGTTTGAGTATTGCATGTCAACCACTAATTCTAAGTACAGAGCACAACTGAAAAACAGAAAAAGGTCATCGTTTACGGGAAATAAACCAGAACAGTTCGTTGATTTCCGCGTGTTCTGTTCAATGTTGACCCCGTTTTCCTCATTCAATGGATGAATTTTGGACGATGAGAAAAAGTGATTAAAATGGTTGGAATTAGAAGAGAAGGATTTTAATAAATGCATATGCTTTTAAATTTCTTTCAGTCTTTTGTCCTTTGAAAGGCCTTCAAAGATCGTGATTTCCTTGCTTTCGGCAGTGCGTGTTTTAAAAGTCGAGCCTTGTGTAGGAAAAGAAGTGCGTTGAAGGGGAAATATGATCAGGGAATTCAAAGTTCAAATTATTGGAATGAAATTCATTTCGACGGGGCAATTAACTTTGACATATTACTTGTCTAACATTGGGGCAGTAAATCTATTCGGATTTAATGGAAAGATACTTCGCCATGGGATCAAGATATTTTCAACTAACACAATTTTAAGGAAACGTGTCCCTTGATATAGAATTAACTACGGTATAAAAAGAGATTTGTAAATGATATGTACTTGCTTTTTGAATTACTATGTTTAAGATACTCTCTCCGTTTTCTGTGTTGAAATCGAAGTTATAAATGATTAAAAAGCTAAAATAAGTGGCCTAAGAGATCGCAAAAAATATTCAATCTGGCTTTTTATTGGATTCTAACCTCAATAAGTTTGTGTCAAATTGCGAAAAAACGCTAACAATTGTGGCTCCTTGATATTAGTTTTCCTCCATTAGAAACGTGGAAACCAAACGATTTTCGAGCTTTGTAAGCTAATCAGGCTGCGCCACAATCGTTGCAAAAACTACCATGACCAAAGGTTCTTCCAGTCTCTCCAAATCTTTGATGGCAAAATCACTGTTATGAACAGAAATTATTTAAAGTTTTTGGCTTCTGCGTCTTACGTTCAGCACTCAATTTAAGTTGGCTTGGTTGAGTAGCTGAGTTGCAAAAATCAGAGCATTGCATTATCTTATATTGTGCTGAAGATTAGTCGACACCTCAAATACTGGAAACACTAAAAGTAGATTTCTCTCTACATATGAAACTACGAGTGACCTATTCAATAGATCATCCATAGTTCAATGCAGTCATTCATTTCAATTCCAAAGTTTCTTTTCCGATTGTGGCATTTAAAAATGAAGAGTGTAGGACGAAAACTTGACAATCATTGAAGGAATAATCAATATGGATAGAATATCAACATTCCCAAAATCACAGAGCAATGGCATTTCAAGTCAAGACAAAGACAAGCGGATCTTTAAGACTAATAAATTGTCAGGATGATTTTCAACTAGACAATATATCAATTATCTAGCTTTGGCTGACGTCAATTTCCCTGATAAATAACAGGGACGCCTTGATGCGCATGCTTTCCTCCATTCTTTCTTACGAAGTTCGGTGCATTATTTGAATGTCGTTTCTCTTCGTTTCCATCGGCTCATGTCGAGAAGATCCAATGGAAAACATCAAAGCAGAAAGCGTTTTCGAGACGCGTTCTTTATTTATAGAACCGGCATGGAAAACACAAAAGGAGCCTTCTGGTTCATTTAACGTCCAAGCAACAGAGCAGCAAAGAGCAGGAGTATCAAAACGTTTTGCGATTACTCAGACGAAAGATAAAAAAGTTTGTCCAGTCCAATGACCTTTCAAATTTGATAGTCCAAACCATGGGTGGGCTTCTTTGGAACCACATACTTAGGTGTTCATAGGATTTTCTGGATCAAAGATGCCAATGACCTGAAGCCGTGGTCGTTTTTGCTCGAGTTCCATTGTGACCATGGAGACTCATGGGCCTAAGCGGTTTACGACCCAGAAATGATCCCAGGGGCGTCCTAACCAAGTTTTATTACCACTAGTGCTTACAAAAAAGCCTCTGGCTTTTGGTTTTTGAAAAGAGTTCATTTGTTACAATGGTTTGAATAGTTTCATTAGAAACTTTCATTTGACAATTTCTTCGGGGAAAATTTTTGGGGGGTTGCAGATTTTTTTTATTATCGCTACAAGGAATGAGATTTCCTGTAAAGAAAGTTATCAATTGACGTTACTGCATAAAATCAACATTTATGTGATATTTGGTCTACCAACGAGTTGTTATTGGCAGATTTGGACAACCCTTGAATAGTGGGATGATCAGGGATAGTATCTAAAAATTTGTCCAATCCTACCTGAAATGCTATTAGAGGATCACCTCCTACATATTTGTTTGCATAAAATCAATTGTGAAGATACGGTTTCCACTGCTTGTTACTCATTTTTTCGGTAGAAGACAGTTTTTTAGTGGAAAAGTTGTATCATGTTTCAAAAACATGACTTTAGCGATAAAAACTAAAATTAGGTTAAAGTACCTTCAAAAAGGATTGAGAAACATCAACCCTAGAACGCTATAAAAAAGAGTACGGTCATAAAGTCCACTATCTAGTGGATTTCATGCGGCAACAGCTCACACTTACCATGAAAAATTTATGCTTGAAGATACCAACGTTCATACAACATTTTTTGAGACTCTTAATGAAACTTCAAGAGTTTGAAGATAAATTTCTTCATGGTTAATACCTGAAATTCCTTACGAATTAAGCTTTTAATGTCAATCTTAAAGATATTTTACCTATCAATCTCCAATCAGTATTTGTGTCACTTTAGCTTGTCTAAAAGTGAGGGTTGACCGTTTCGATTTTAAAATAAATGGGCATCATGGGAAGTACAAGCTGTTGCCGCATGAAATCTACCAGATGACCGTACTCCTTTGATATAGTGCTCTAATCAAACTTGCATATTTTCCCTGCCTAGCTTCAAAAACTACATAAAAATACTTCTTAAAATGGGAACTATCATGCCTTCTCATGTTTGTCTTAAAAGTAAAGGTTTTATTTTATTTATTATTTTTTACTCACTCCCAGGGTTGTCAAATTTGATCGAAAAACACGTTACATTTATTTAAAACTGGATTTCAAAGCACATGCTAAAACTCGTCTTGGTCTTGGTATTTGTTGGAATCACTAACAGCCTCTATAGAGGTCTTTGGTTCTAAAATTCGATTAGTTTTAGGGTCAAAAAGGTTTGACGTCAACTGTGTGCGTCGTAGTTTGCCTTTGCGTTGTTCTCCGAAGAAAGTGATCTAATTGGCCGCTTAAAGTCCTCAAATCAGTCTCAAGGGTTTTAGAGAGTATTTGATGAGACATTCTCATGCCTAAGAGCATCATAAATATGAGGCTGGATGAAAACGTGCTTCAAGTACTTCATATGCATTTATGCGACGACGTACATACCTTGAAGGAGGCTTCGCCAAAACTTTTGGTCTTCAGAAGCGCAGTTCCTGTAATAAGTTCCCCCGTAAACTACTTGGCTTTTTAAAACTTGGCTTCAGGTAAAACAGAAGTTCGCACACACGTTTTCGAGACTTTTGGTGCTTCAACCAAGCAAAAGTTAGACATCGCCAACGTTGGAACAGTTACTTTTCTATTCCTTGAAGTCTATTCTAATAAAATATGGAAGCTTCTTCCTCTTCCTCCGCGCATTTTCATTTATAAATAACGCCACGTTAGGAACAACAAAAAACAGTTTGGCCCGAAACAAGTCATGGGTTGACAAATAAACAAAATTGGTATGTCATAGATTCTTGTAGGAACGAGTAAAACATTAATTCAACGGATTTTCAAGTTCAGAAGCGCAAAAGTTTTGAAACAATTTAGGATTCGAGTAAATCCAGTTTATGGTGGAAGTAAACATTTGAGAGAGGAACTAACTCAAAAGTTATGGGATTTTGTGGCAATGATCCAGACATGTTAAGCCAAGCAAAGGATGATTTGTTGCAATGGTGGTTCATTTTTTGTGCTTTTTCCCGAACAATCAGTTTGCATAGGCAATTTAAATGTTGT
>JAAGOF010000300.1:1070043-1082740 GCA_010645155.1 Tigriopus japonicus | reverse complement strand
TGCATTGTTCATCTGTTTAAATGTTCACTTCCTAAGAAGGAATTATCTTGGTTTGAAACACCAATTCCAACGATGGTGTTATTTGCTTTGTTCCTTTACCTTTGAACGAGCTTAGCTTTTGAATTCAATTAAATGTAATGAATTGGACCACCTTCTATTGCTCGAGTTTTTGGGGAGAACCCATCACTCTTGGAGATAAATTGCGAGCTAAACGTTTGGCAGGGATCGATCAAAGAGCCTTCAGTTTCGACACGACTTTTGGCTCCAACCTTTGGCCTTATTAGGTTTGGTTGAGGCCTCTATGGTCTTCATTTCTATCAAGAAATTGGCAATAAGCCTTTCCAAATGAAATTGAACTGAGCAAATTTCTAAATTCAATCCTTGGCACATTGGTCAAAACCACTTTTGTAATGTTCTCAAATGGACAAATGTACAAGTTAGCGTTTCGATACGAGCTTCGGTGCTAACCTTTGGCCATGTTAGGTTTATTTGAGGCCTTTTTAGTCTTCATTTCTATTAAGAAATTAGCAGCAAGTCTTGCTAAATGGAGTTGAACAGAGCGAATTTCTTAATTGAATCCTTGGAACATTGGTCGAAACCACTTTGCCCAATTTTGATATGTCTCAAATGGCCAAAGGTACGTTCAAAGGAATGAGCTCTTACATTTGACAAGGATGCCAACCGAAGGTTGAGAAGTGAAGGCTGGAACCAATCGAGAGAGAAGCTTGGTTCCAAAATAGCCTAAGGGAATTCCTTCGACTTGCTTGAGCCCACGAACCACTATAAAGGAAGTGGTGTTTCTGATTTATGAGTCGAGTAGTGCTTGCTTAATGTTCCAAGAAACAAATGGGCTTTTGAACGGTTTCGCTCACATGAAACAGGCCAAACGATGCCACAAACATGGCCAATGAGCCTTGGATATTTTGCAGGCCCTTTCAAGGCCAATGACATGTCATTTGCCATTGGCTTTGTGCACCGCATAGAGGTTGATTTAAATGTTGCAATCAGCTTTTGACTGTTTTTGGTTGATGGCTTCTCTTTTCAAAAATATGTAAGAAAACTATCAAACCCATAGATTTCTGGTACAGGTACTGGTTTTCAGACGAAAAGAATTACAATAAACACTTTTGTGATGTATTTATGGGTACAAATTTGGAAGTGTTGCAGTCTTTTTACTCGATTTGTTTCGAATATGTTAATTATGGTAAGAGTTAAAATCTAAATCAACATATACTAAGCTAAGAAATCGAGGTTATTCTCGTCTTTATTCTAATAGAAACATTCATTGCATTTCTACTTTAGCGAACGGGTTAGAACAGCGGTCGGCAACCACTTTTGGGTCAAGGCCCACCAAATCTAATTGCATATTATCAAGTGCCCACAAAACAGGCGTTGATAAGTTCAGGGCCCAAAATTAACGGTCAAAGTGCTATAAATGTCTCACAGGCCCACTATTTTGGACTTTTCTCATAGCTCCTGGGCCCACCAAAAACAACCCTTGGGCCCTCATATGGGCCACGGCCCCACGATTGCCTACCCCTGGGTTAGAATGAATGTCTTTGAAATCTTTAACGTTTCCCACTTTTCGCCACGTATTCAAAGACAAATTTATATCATAGACCACTTCACTCGATGTCAGCAGCAGCAGTAGTGAATGTTTAAAAGCAATTTTGGACTTTTAGAGAGTACAACTCTCTATAACCATTGCAGTTCAAGTGGTTAGCCCTTTTTACGTACTCGAGTGTTTCGTTTCACGCTTTTCAGGGCATCAAATAGCAAGTGCAAGCTTCATTTTATGTACCTTGCAATTCCTTTCTCACATGATTTATAAAATGTAAATTAAAGTATCAAAACATTGAATAACTAAATTATCTATTTTAAACCTAAAAAGATACGGAATGAAAATAACCTCATTAAAAATCAAGATACGTGTGACTGTTGGACAAACGAGGCATTGATATTCCTCATCCTCGAGTGTGTTAGGTACAAGTTGGATGAACCTGACATTCACAGTCCAAACTCATTTGAGCTCCGAATAAGCAAATATTTGCCTTCCATCTAAATTAGAATGAAGGGCAACTGGCATTAACCAAAAAAGGCTTTCCGTGTAGTGAGTTGTTGTTTCACACGTTACATCATTGGAGTTAGGCATGAAGGATCCCAATTCATGTATTCATGGTGATCGTTCCAGTTGTCTTATATCCGGTTGGAGATCGATCACTCGATTTCTCATGCGTGGAAATCAATCTCTCAAAGAGAATTATAGTAAAAAAGAATACTGGAACGCACAAACATTCCAAACGTTTCTGGAAGGCTAGTAAATAGTGATGCGGCAAATATTCCGCAGTGTGCGAAAAAAGCGGGCTTTTCATTCTATAGGCAATTACTTAATAAAAGCGAGCAAAATCATGGTTGTTTGTTTTCAAACAAGTGTTGGACCGACTCATTTTATGGGCATCTTTTCATGTTTTGAAGAGCTCTCTTCGATGGGTGCATGAGTAAGCAATGCTTCCCTTTTCGTAATGGCTCATGTTTGTATAAAGTCATCACAACAAATATCGTCGTTTTTGGGGTTTGTGGGGTAAATGGAAAGAAAAATCCATCAATCCATTCACCCTGGTGAATGATGCTTGGATTTTATATTTTACTCAGTTTCTATCATTCATTGAAACTTGCGATGCTCAAAGGTGGAGTGGATCATTTGCCAACAATGGAACGATGTTTAAATGGGTCCAAAATCCGGAAGATTAGCACTTGATGTATTGAAAATGAAGCGCCCCCTGTGTTCAAAATTTTGTCTTTAGCATATTTCAATGTTTACATGTGGCAGCTCATTTCTCATACTCCATTTGCTTAACAGGATAAGATTGATCTTGAAGGGTAACTTTCTATTATTGATTTTTGTCGCAATCAAAATTTCATAAGAATAGTCTACCCATATTTAATCCAATTTTGTGTTGAAACTACTATAGGTTTGTGGTGTTTTTGTATCTTTTGCTAAACTCACCATCCTCAAGTTGACTTATATCATCTTTCTTGAATGTAGAAACAATAAAAAAAACATAACCATCGGTACGTTGTGCTTTTCAGAATTTCGAACTTTCTTGAATTTCTCGTTGGCGTCGAGGAAACTTGGTGCTTCTCAGAACAGTAGTCATTGGCTACAAAAGGAGGCCGTTTTGTCTATAATTATAGCTGATGAGCAATTCAAACGTTGCTTGTTGCGAAAACAAGCTGCTTGCATGAGCATTGTTTCCTCTAGAGCTTCATTTGTGGAAACTTGTATTCTTCAGTCACGCCAAACAAAAAAATGTTCCCCTTTTTCTGAAATAATCCCCACAATACATACATTTGGTCACAAATGGGTGGATTAAGTTTTGTCCAAAGCAAAGCATTTTCCCAACCAAAGTTGCGACTTGGGTGCTAACGTCATCCTCTGGAAATGACCTCACAAATGGGATCTTACTCACACTAGACTAAAGTTTCATGAGATTTCCTTCTGCCAAGACATCTTGATCCCTAGACCAATTCATGCGAAGAAAGGCGAAAAAACCCGCTTCATCCTTGGTCCAGTGCTCTTTATGTCAGGTAATCTATGGAACCCTTTCCACTGTATTCTGGCACATTTTGAAGCGAAGTGCGTGCAATTTGTGGGAGAGCGACCAAATGCACAATTGTCCGACATTGGATTTATATCCAGAAGTAATGGCTTTTATCCGGCACCTGGGCCAGAGAATCCTCGTAGTGCATACTACTACGTTGTCATGCGATTGCAGTAACGAGGATTTCAAACAGTAGCCCCATAAATCTTGAGAACGAGGATGAATCCCTTAGTTCATTTTAGTCAGTCCCACTTTCTCCCTACTTGTCCAACGAGACGTTTGTTGACACCAAAGCTGAGTTAGTTTACGATCTATTGCCTAAAGTTGAGGCACCATATTGCTCTTGAGCATCTCCGCCCAACAGACTTTGTACTTCAAGGCCAGAGCAAAGTTTGACTGCCGATCCACGACTTTGAGAAACCAATTGGGGCACAAACAGAGAGTTATAGAGAGAGGCCGCTGTTGTAATTTTGACTGCCTTGTTTACTGCTGGAACTGGTCAGAGGTTGCGTGAAAAGGCAAATATTTCCAAAGAATATCGTAAAAAGCTTGCCCAAACAAGTGGAAGATCATGGTACAATAGAAAGAGCGGAAGACACATTTTCAATGCCAAATCCAATCCAATGAATGTGCAAATTAATGCCTGCCAATTGTTGAAAATCATCTTCATTGAGCACCTTAGTGTACTTTGGGAGAAGACAAGATGCTGAAAACCACAAGTGTTTCAAAAATTTGCCTTTTGCCTGGGCAAGTTTCAACTAGTCGCTGATGATAAATGTCCCTTGCTGCCCACAATGAAATTTCATGACCGGCCTGCTCTAGGATCTCTACTCTATCAACCTCTATGACCGCAAACTACTGAGAACCACTGGATACTGGAGGGCATGCAAAGGTTGCAAATGGAAACTTCTTAAATGAATCCAACGTTTTTCGACACAAGACAAATCAATTAAATGTGTTAGACAACGTGCAGTTGAATTGAAATTTTTTTTATGGAAGAGGTGTATGAATATCTTGAGGAATATAAATTAAAATCAGAGAGAGAATCTGCTGGATCTTTGGGTGTTAGTCCACTGTCGAGGCGTTCATGAAACTCTGGAAAACAGTTTGAGTGACGTTCCTAATATACTCGTACTCACAACTCACTTGAAATCTCAATGTTCAAACTTGGGTCGGAAATCGATCGAATGGTCGAGGGACTCTTCAAAGATTGATGTGCCATTGGAAGCTTGCTTTCATGTGATGCTCGACTAAGACTTTCCAATGGATCAATCACTCGGGATCGGAGTGCCAAGAGTACATTAAGGGTGTCCGTCCTTCAAGAAACCTCGACCAAAAGCTCGTTTCAATTTCACATGTACGCAAGACAAAAGACCATCAGGTGAGCCAAATGGGTCACCAGGTGTGTTTTATGTTCAATTATCTCTTCCCCTATGACTAAGACGGGTTCGTAATGAACCACGTTTTTGTTGAGAACTGGGTTGAGAGAAACATTTTCTCTTTTCCATTTCACTTTCACCTGAACTGACTTAATTTTGAAATATTAGCATCGAAAGTCCTCTGTTTGTGTAGCGATTTTAATTAAAGCGCAAAAATTCGTTGTTTTTGTAAGCAGAAAAATCCATAACAGTTTTGGAAAGGGAAACCTCTAGAATTATGAGACTCTTGGAATAATTAGCGTCTTTAAATAAAAAGTAGGTTTTCTTTCCAGGTTGTGCACTCTATATTTTCATGCTTTGCCATTTCGCTTTACGTTTAGCTCAAAGTAAATCATTATAGGTATAATTGAAGCGAATTAATGACGTGAAAGTTGTGATTGTTCCGACATAATACTTATTTAATTTCAAATTATCTCAACCAATGTTATTGACACTTTCTTTTACACATGTAAACTAAATACATTTAACCCAAACGAACGAGTCCCTAAATAAATAAACAAACAAAAAAAAAAATATTCACATACATCAAAATTCTGGATCATGCGTTTCAGCAGATTTGGATCCCCTTTTTTCAATTACAATCTCATTGGAAAATAAACCCCCATGCTGAAATTGAAATAATTAAAGTCAAGTCACGATTAAGAGGAAGAAATGGGAGCCTTTTTCGTTTTTACAATATCTAAAACCATATACTGGAAAAAAGTTGCAAAAGACAGTTGCAATGCAATTGAATATTATTTAACTGCAGCATTAATGCAATCGGATTTAATTCATGTTTTGTAAACCCATTATAAATCTAACTTTTTTGTATAACTGACGCGTGTGTCTCACGCTGTTTGATTTCGAGTTGTCTGTTTTTGCAGTCGCAGTTATTTCACCTAAAGAACTTTACATTGAAGGTCAATTAGTTTTCTAATCCAGTTTTTGCTCGCATTTTTTAGTCAAAAGATTGACTTTTATCCGGGATTAAGAGTGACCTTTGTTATCCTTTTACTTTTCCGCTAAATTAACCCCTGCGCAAAACCCGTTTCAAACAAAAAGTTGGATATTTGTTACTTTCGGTCCACAAAGAACGATTTTCATGTCAAAGGCGTAGAAAATTATAGGGGTGTTTGCCGAGGGTTATGTGGCCTTTTATAACCCAAGTGTGCAAATAATTACAAAATAGAGCCTTAGTAACATGACTTGACAACCAGAGAGGATAACCTGATTGCAATTCCGTGGAAAAAAAAACCGATGGTGGTGTTAGACTTTGATGGCCAAATCCATCTCGAACATACAAGTGATTCCCAAGAAGTGAAAACAACGCAAGATCCTTTGGATTTGCTCTTCAAAGGCGGTCTTCTTCGCTAATCGGATCGAGATGAAACTGGAAGTTTTCTTAAGTAGCAGTTTCCCTCTTTATAACCATTCTGTACAAAGAAGTACTTTGTTCCCTTACATAAGTAGAGGCTTTCTAAGACCCTAAAATGATGGTACGAGAAACCAGACGCCATGTGAAATGACTCACACCATAATGGAACTCATTTGATCCAAATGGCTTACTCAACGATTCAAGTCAGGCACAGTCTCGGTGGAAGTCTCTGTCTTGAGAGGGTATGATATTGTGTAGAACTTTTTTTCTATTCTTTTGTTGTGGATGTCAATCTCTGACATTGTGGCTCTTTTTTTGGTATTTATTCTAGAATACATGTTTAGATGTACATCGTGCAATTCAATGGAGGCAAAAGAACCGCTCGAGCATCACCAAGGTTATGACAAAAGTTATTACCTACTACATGGAATACATCTGGATTGTTCGCAAGAACAGAGATTAAGCAAAGAAAAAATAGTCTTTGAGAGGCGCAAGGAAACGAGATAAAGGCCCTCTTGATTAAAATTAAAACGAATTAATGGCGAAGCTAAGATTTCGAGCGAGAGTTTCCAATTTCCGGAGTTTGAAAAAGGATAGATTTTCCTTGGTCAACATACTAAGTTATCAGATCAACAAGTTCGGATTTCTTTTTAGCATAATTTTGGACCAATAATCTATAGATCGTGGAACAGTTATTCAAACTTGGATATTGAAGAAACTTTCAAGTCATTCCACAGGCTTAGTTGGTTAGCAGCATCAAAGAGAAAGAATGAATTGTAGACTTTCAAAGTGCGCAGTAACATCCGATCCTTGGCTTTTCTCTCCAATAAGGTACCCAATATCATTCCAATAAAGTTAATTCAATATAAGAGTTGGTCTCATGTCTCAAGAAAAATCCAATTAATATTGAGGTGAAAGCTGAAATGTCTGTGTTGAACGGACTAGCTGAAAAAAGATCCCAGTCCAGTACAACAATGCACCAATAATGCGAAGAAGCCACAAGATAGTTGTCTAATTAAGCTCAAAAGCCGTACGCAAATGACTTTCTCTGAGCATCTTGTATTTTTACAAAAGATCCAATTGTTTGCCCTATGAAAGACGTTCAAAGGGATTCGTCTAATCTGCAAAGAACGTTTTGCAGAGACACTGATCGTTGTTCAAACAAGCTTTCGTACCAATAATAGGGAGCGTGCTTTTGTCGTTAATCCCATTCTCAGAGTAGGCAAAAACTTCCAGAGAATAAACATCCTGTGAAATGGAAGAATACTCAATGGGACTCAGGCACGACAGGAATTCCTATATTACGTTTAAATGCTTTGCATAGTTTTACGAAGGCGAACATTTCTCTTTGATTTGAAAGTAGGAGAGCATTCTATGAATCCTTTTTAGAAAACACTTCCATTCTCCACTTCTTCTTATTTGAACGTTTGTCGAGACAAGATAATTAGATTGTAATGAATTGGTATTGCTTTACTGCAGTGCCAGAACCGTATGGTAGGGTGCCTCAGCAATAAAGAGAGATAAAAGTGATAGACCCAATATACAAAAACTCGACAGGATTTTGTGATTTATGACATCAAACATGATTCTGCTCTCTTCTAGTTTTCCTCTTTGGCAAGATTTGATTACGACAGAGCTGAGTAGCAAACATTCCACGTGTAGTTTTACCTAGAGGGCTAACAGAGAAATGTCACTCCAGTACATTCAGTGGAGATTTGTTTTGACACACTTCATTGATCCAGCAGTAAGGGTGTCAAGTGACTTGATTCATCATGCATTGCTCTTGTTTGACCAAAGCAGTTGAATGAGCAATTTTGCCACTCACTCTCTGAAAACGCAAGTTAGGGTTGTGAATCATGTAACTTAGCGTGTTCAATGTCAAATCCCATTGCACAGACAGTGCAGGCCTTTGTGACTCATGAATACTTTTGGAGGGTCATTTCTCTGTTAGCCCTCTAGTTTACCCAACTACAAGCACCGCAGTGTCAAAAGGCTTTAATTACAAAAGGAACATATTTATGATTATTGATTGTTTATACCTTGAAATTTTGTAGCTCCAGAGATTTTTGGAGCTAAATATTCTAATTATTCTGCTAAGCTTATTACTGAACTAAGACACCAAAACACCAAAGAACATTTAAATCAACATAGAGTTCAAATTTCAAAAAAACCGCAGGGTTTCCATTTCATTTTTGAAGCTTCACGAGATCGTTTGGGAAAAATAAAGTAACTATGTTTAACTTAAAAGCTTGCAATTCCAATGTTTCCGATCATAATTATTATGTGAATAATTAAAAAGAGAAAGCAAGAAAATGAAAAGCGAAAAATGGAAAAAAGCATGAAAAACTGTTTTCCATTCAGAACAAATACGAGCATGTCTGAAAATGACACAGATGATTAGGGATAATGCTGGTTCATCAAACTCGATTTGAATTCAATTGGTATTTGAAATAAACTTGCTTTTTAGAGAATATCTTGCATTGAATTCCATATCTTTTGAAGATGTGTTAAAGAACCTGACAGTGGACCTGATTTATAATCTTCCGGATTTCATAAGAAGTGTCGAATCATTTCAATTTTCGTTCACCAAGACCTCCTTCAGATGCAGGATCAACTTTCTTTAAACCATTCACAAACTGGTTTTATTTTCGTTAAACCCAAATCAAGAGCTTTTGATCTTCCGCAGTTCTTTCCCACATATCTTTACAATTCAACCTTCGAACTCAAGGCCATTACTTAAAGCGGCTTTACCTTTCTGGTCACAAAGGAAATCTCTACGAGTTCGTTCTTCTTGGATTTTCTTCATGAGAAGATCACGCTTTGTTCGTGGGCGTTTGGAAGCGAGATTGGAAGTTCCATTCCAAGACCGAAACTGCGTTTTGAGTATTGGATGTGGATGGAGGTGCTACTCAAGGGAAATAGATGATGGACATTATTTCTACGTTTAAGAGGCGGACAACTTTCTTGGTACTCTAGTATGATCGTGAATACATGGAAGCAACCATTTGATAGGCTACATTTGTCGAAAAATGAGCATGCTCGAAATGCGACAAAGACAAATCTTTTTGTCCCACATGGTGATTGCACAATAACAGGAACAAATGACATTGGAAAAGGTCAACTTGAAGCCAGTTTTGGAGTGTTGTAATTACCTATGCATTACATATTGGCTGATATTCTCTTGAACCTTGGATGTGTCCTTGAAGTCGGGAAGGGCCTTGATACATGATTCTTCTAAGATGAAAATGAACGATTTTAGTTGATTGAGAACGTTGAAGTTCTCATTGCTCCAGAAAACCATTTAGAGAGCACCCTCGCTTCAGGAAATGTTCTTGTCCCATCAGAGACATCATTCTTGTTCGTCTTGGAAACTGAAAAACCCGTACTTTTCTTTCCCATGTTAAAACACCCACGTTGCCTAATGGAGTCAAACTTTTAAGGAACATTTTAAATTGGATTAGGCCGCTCCGTGTCTATGCTCTTCAGATGTTTTGAAACCAAGTCAAGACTTCATTTTGGTCTGAGTGCAACGTCTGATAGTGATCTTGGTCTCGACCAAAACGGAGATGGAATCCAAGTTTTCCCTTCATCTTTCTCTGTTTTTCTTCCTAAAAGATCACCTTAGGCCATCGACCAACAGATTGGTTTTGGTCCATCGGTATTTGGCACCTCAAAAACAATATGTTCCGGAGGGTTGTGGTTTTTCGTCACACCGTCAGTTTTGCTCTTCGAATCTGTGACTTCGTTCAAAGGTTGTTTCTGGGTCCATTCCTTTAAGCAATGTACCTTGGGTGTTTGAAATGTGATAGATAGATTTTTGTAGACAAGCTCCGGATAGCCCATCTCCAAGTTTTGCAATTCAAATACAAGAATATGCAAATTTATCAGACCTTCTCATATTCGTCAAGAAGCATGCGCCTTGACCAAAGATGGGCCTAGGCAACAAACAATTAAGACTTTTACTTGAAATCTTGAAGTGTTAAACAATTTAGTTGGACTAGACTATCTACGAGCATGAAGAGACAATCCTTTTTCTAATTATTATTAATGTTTATTGCGACTCTTGGTCATGTCATGGCGTATAAAAAATGGATAATTTTTCTAATACATGCAAGTTTTCAAAAGTGTATTTTCATAATTGTTTTTTCAAAAACTTAAGTGACAAAAGCAAAATCAACAGTGAGAAATTTTACCTATATTGAGTTAAACCAAACTAATTAGACTAAACTCAACACATTATCATTCGTTTTGTATTATTTTTTAGATTCTATTTCTACTGTACATTGCAATGGTCTAAAGTGAAAGATTCCAAATTTTGGCCCTTAGTTCCTTCGGCAATGTTACAAAAAGAATCTCTGCAGAAGTCTAACGAAGTTACTTTGTAAAGATCAAAGGACCACATTTGCCTCTTGATCAAAGCTAAAAGCGGATTCATCAAGCACGCGGTATATCTGACATGAGGATGCAAAAAGTCATTTTATCTTGCGTACAGCTGGATTACAAATGTGTCCCATTTGATCCAATGCAACACATGTTTCGCATAGGGAGCTGTGCACGCCTTTTTTATTTGCCAAGATAAAGCATACACAGAGTCCATTGCCATAAAGTGGCAAAAAGACCGTTCCATTGCTCGCCTTTCTCTTTGCCCTAACATTCAAAACAAAGACGTAGAAGGACATTTCTTGGCCCAAAGTAAGCCTCTTAGTCCCTTTCTAATGAACGTAGTTTTACATAAAATAAAGTGAATCAGATATGCATTTCATTATCATTTATCAGGCAAGGTACTTACGTTTTTAGCCAATTTCGCCTTTTTCCTGGTCCTTTTGTTCTTTCATTTTGTGGCTCCATGTTTGTCCGCATCTCTCGATAAGGCCAAAGGTCAACATTGATCGTTATTGCTATTGATTAGTGCTTGAGAAACCACTTTTATGGATGGACATCCTTTGTAATTTGCTAGTCATTCGCTTTGTTTGGAGGCCAATTGAAAGGTTCATGGTCGTTCAAGGGGCTTTTTCTATCTTGATGTGTCAATTTAACGCAGAGACCATAAAATATAACGTGGTTGTTAAAGGGATTTATTTTTAGGCTCTCAATTAGCGAGTCAGGAAGCTGAATAAAAAAATGAAGATCTGAGACTTCCAAAATCACCCCTGTCTAGATTGTTCAAAACCCACATCAAATGTACAAAAAAATGAAGCACTTTAAAAACCAAGTTGCTTAGTAAATCTTGATTGACTTGTGTTGTCTACAAACCTCTAAACTGAAAAGTCTATTTTCATTAATTATAATTTTTCGCTTTACGTAGAATTTGTCTTTTTGCGAGTAATACTTTGGTTACGTTGCGCCTTTTAATGATGATAAGTCATGCATATGCAATCATAGAAAGCGATTATTCGTTTGTTTGTTGCTATGTTCGTGGCCAAAGTTTAATTATATGGGGTATGGTTGTGAATATTCAAGCCATTAATTAAGCTTCAGGAATCCCTTCGTGTTGCGAGATGCTAATTTAAAAAGACAGTAAAAATTCAAGGGATCTACCACCACAATTAATTATAGAGTTCGTACATTTGATTCGGTTATTTCCAGTTCATGTTTAAACTTTCCAAGAGTATCATACAATTTCAACGTTGTCGAAGGTCGGACGAATTATTGAAACTTTTAGAAAACGATTGAAATCGTGTTTTTCCTTTGTTTTCAATTTTTCTTTGTTGTCCAATTGGTTTCAAAAGCGGGCAACAAGAAGTCATCGTTCTACTAAGAAAACTAAAATTGGTAAAGAGGATCCATTTATTTATCTTTCGTCCTTTGTTTCGAGCTTACATTCAGTAGAAGCAAGAAGGGCTATTTCTAACCGCTTTCAAATCAAATTTTGCAGCATCTTTTCTCGGTAGATAGAACTACACCTAAAAAACATTCCTTAGTTCAGAGTGCATTCTTAAAAAAGAGAGAAATCTCAAGTCTTAGGTTATGCCAACTTTAATCCCTCTTTAAATCAAACATTCAATCTTCATTTCATTTTGCGACCATTATTACCAGATTTGAAATTGGGAGATAAAAGGCGTTTTTCTAACATTTTCCTTGTTGGGTTGGCCAGAGCCCTTTTATTATAGAGCTCTAGGGTTGGCTAGTTTTCAATTTGTGTCCACTTGAAATTACTCAAGCAACTCTGCAACTCGTTTCAGTTTCAAGAAAAATAAAGAAAAGCTTTTTGTTCGCATTCCTGTAGGAGCAGGTACTCTACTACAAAAGGAGTCGCTTAACCTCGCTTGTTAAGTCTGCAATTCCGAAATGGATGAAATTTT
>JAAGOF010000300.1:1053605-1069950 GCA_010645155.1 Tigriopus japonicus | reverse complement strand
AATTTGGCTTGCAAGTTTTGTGAAACACTTGATTTAATTGGAAGGGAATCCCAAGTGAAATTTCACTAAGTTTAATCCTATATCTACAAGAAATTGCGACACATTAGGGCAAAATCTATCTGAATATTGTGTCACTTGACACCGAAGAGTCAAATATATTTGCAAAAAATAAAATAAAGGTGTTAAGAATTACGAATTTAATTCCACGAATCAACCCGATCATTAGTTTAGTCCGGGTTATTGATGAATAAATTAGTTAGTTTTCTGATTAAGTTCAATCAATTCATACTTGTAAACATCAACGCAATTTTGAAGTGTTGAAGAAGGCACCATTAAAGTATGTTTTTTTCATAAATAGAAAGTTTTGCTATTGGTACTTTGAATTTTTCTAAGAAACCAAAATTGACTTTAATTTGTGAAACTATAAGAGACAACCAGTTTATTTTAATCACAAAGGCTCAACCATGTATAACGGTCAAAAAGGGAACTATTATTTCTCGGTATGAACATTATTTTTCGAAACTCGCATCCGCATAGCTATTTCCGTTGAAGCATGAAATTTGACACCGCCAAGGAAATGGACTTAAGCGAAAACTTCCGGAAGACTCGCTCTTCGTGAAAAAGAGAGCCCTTTTGGGAATCAAAAAGGGATGTGACACTGACATTTGTACATATACCGCGCATCTTAATGTGAGTTACCAGAGCCTATTTTCAGTAAGTCATTTGGGGTTGTTTACATTGTCCTTTGTGACATTAATATCAGAGCGAGCAAGTCCCTTGGGCTATGAGAAGGTTACTGATCCAAAATGCCCATTACTGCCTTTGGACGAGGATAATACAAAAAAAAACATTAGTGGTAATGCGTTTTTTGATCCATTAATAGCAATAAAACCTCCAAAGGAATACATGTGTCTCCAACCAGCCAAGATTATCTTGAACAACCATGCACGAGGTGTATTCTTTGATTCATGATGGCTGGAATGATCCTCAAAGATAATTATCAACGTTAAGTGGTTGTGAGTAGTTTTTTATTGGTGTTTTATTAATTGTTAAAGTAATTTCTCTGCATCTTTTATGGATCTCCACTGTTTCATTCAAAACATAAACATAAGTTAAGGACTAGCTTCGGGTTGAAAAGTTTGACGAAAAATGTTTTAGTTTCGACAAGACCTAATGAAAATTACAAACTGCAAGTCATAATGCAGTTGTAAAATGTATTGTAAAATAAAGCAGTTTATTTTGTCAAAAAACATTTAGTGGCTGTTTATATATTGCATGTTAAGCCTCCTTTTGATTGATGGATATTAGTAAAATTTAAAAAAAATGCTTTCAAGGCCGCAACTAACAAACAGGTTCAATCTTCAAAAACAAATAAGTTCGTGTTACTTTCAAGCTTCATTTGTTTTGTAGAACTTGAAACTAGTTAACCAATACTCTGTGAACGATGGTTTGTAATTACAGCAGAAATGAGTATAAATTTAGATCCTCATATTAACCTTCCATTTTTAGACACCAAGATCTAATTAGTTTGCTGCAAGATTTTGAGGATTTCCCTTGTCTAAATTTTTGTCATAAACTCCCTGTTTGGTTAAAATTCTCAACACGACAACCAATCTAAGCCACTTTTTACAATGTGTTTTTGGAAGATTTTTAGCAATCGGCGATGATTCATTGTGGTCCCAAATTATGCTATGTGTGAGAAAATTGCGAGTTTTTCATGCTACTGTCCTCATTTTTAAACAGTTGATATTTCACAGCAAAGAAATACATATATCAACTTTTGATATTCAATCTTCCTTCGAAGAGAAACAATATTAAGAATCAGTGGCCAAGCTTTGCTTGCTCATGTCCACTCTTGTTTAGACACTCTTTAACTTAAACATAAAGGCATATGCTATCATGTTCCATGTTTGGGTAATGAAGTGTTACCACAACAGAACTTTAAAAGGCCAGAAATGTTTTTAATTTCAAGGGTTAAAAGTAGTGATGGACCGAAAGCGCTTTCGGCCGAAATTTCGGTTTCGGTTTCGGTTATGCCTACCGAAACCGAAAGCAGACATGCACTATAAAGGACGGAGTTTGACAACAAAATCGAAAAAAAATATGCGAGCCCCACTGAAATTCAAGTTTCCCGATTTTTCAAAATTTGCGACTACCCAACATCAAACAAATGAGCAATTTAATTTCTAAGGTGGATTTTACATTACACAATTTTGTAGTCAGCTGCTTTCGGTTTCGGTTAAGCCCTCTTTCGGACGAAACTTTCGGTTTCGGTTATGAGCCCTTTCGGTCCATCAATAGTTAAAAGTAGTATAGATTGCCGAATGGATGCTTATTTGAGTGTACTAAACAGGCAACTCCTTGTTCAATGCTTTTTCTCCGCCATATCCCATGATTCTGAATCCTCCTTAATGTTCTGAACATTTCATGAAACAGGACTTTTCCGGCTGATTTAAACGTGTTCAAATCCCTTAAAACGTGTGTCTCATTAGCAACAATTCGTAAAACTTCCTAATGCTTTCACAATACCTTTTAAAGTGTCCCAGCTTTACAAGAAAGGTTCATCGTGACATTCTAAGAGTATGTCATTGACTATCAAGGTCGTCAAGTTAGTGGATTCTGTTGAGACTTTTCATGACCTTTTCCACTAAAGCGTGGTAGGAGTGACATCTTAATCTCTGAAACGGTTTAATGGCTTTTGGGTGGTGAGGCATTGTGGATTGTCCCTTTTAGTTCGTATAGTTGTCTTCAAGGTCTGAAGTCTTTTATAAATTTGTAAAGGTCGAAATCTGACCTTGATTTTTTTGCAAAGCCGGTTGCATTCCTTTTTATACCTGTAGTTGGGAAAGATCTCAATTTGGTGTCACTCAAATAAGCTTCTTATTTTGTTTACGAAATCCTCTCCATTTACCTCAAAAAAACTTGTCAATCCTCGCAAATCTCTCAAGGGGTTTATTTCCACATCCTCGATCTGAAGAGCTCTGACCCAAAAAGGCCGAATTTCCAAACAAAGACCAAGATAATGACCTTGTGGCGGAAAGACTATTGCAAAACTGAGACGCACTTTGTTTTAGCAAACCAGCAAAAAAGGGTGTATTTTCAATCCCACCCAAATTTGCGAAAACACAAAAAAGATCCAACATGCCAAACACTTGGAAGGAAGAAAGGTTTTAACACCTTTTCTCTATTCTCTGTGACGACATTGGAACATTTCCGATACTTTCTACTTTTTTCCAATCAATAACTTGTTTTGGCTTTTGGCATTTGCATCCCACAAAAGGCTGAAGATATTAGCAGAGCTCTCTTGAAGATTCCGACCTACACAATCCACCTACAAACTTTTATCGATCTTCAATTGTTGAAAACATACGTTTTTGCTTAATATCGACCACATATCAAGTCAAACTCTCAACATACTAGTTCCCGATAATGCACTTTCCGTAAAAAAAACATTTCCTCGAAATGTGCGATCATTTTGTGGTTCCGTTTTTCGATTGTCAACGGTCATTATGCTTCGAATGTTTTTTGAGCTTATCTCGGGTATCTCCACTAAAGACCTCGTCTTGATATACTGAACAATTAGGCTGTTTTTGGTTCTGAAAAACGAATCAATGACGACCAATCTTGTGGTTAAAATACAAAAACATTTATCAAGTCTTTATTCTCGAAAATACTGTATCCACAATTTGATAACAATGAGCACGCATTTTTAAAGAACAAAAGGAGAGTACCAATATTTTTTTTTATCTTTCCAAAGTTTGAACCAAGATTTTTTCCTCAATCACTATTTGGTGTAACATCTTTTCAATTAAGACGAGGACAAAACTAATTTTACTTTTGAATTATAAATAACTAAATATTTTCAAAATGATTTTACCTTAAAGGTGTGTACGAGGGATATCCAAACTAGAGGTAGACTAGGCTTGTAACTCGTTTAAATGCACGATTTTTGGCTTTATGAAAAAAAATTAAATTAAAGATTTATCTCTTATGAGCAGATGTTATTTTGCAATTTTTTTTCTTAGACAAACTTGTTCGAAGCTATGATTTAATTAGGTAAGGTTCGTTGGTTGACCCCTGTATACAAAGAAAATAAGCGTCAAGAGCGAGCAACATGACAAAAATGATGTATCCTTCAAAGCTAATCTGTCTCAAATCGAAATTTATCATTTTTTATGGACAAATTTCACCAAACATAGAAATATGAGTATGAGCAACATCTTTCATTTACAAAATATTGGATTTTTACGAGTTTCTCGCTCTTGAGGACCATTTTTTGAAACGTGCAGGGGTGACCCAACATACCTTGTCTAATAAAATCATAGCTTCGAACAAGTTTGTCTGACAACAAAATTTGTGAAATAACATCTGCTCACAAGAGTTAAATATTTATTTCAATTTTTGACAGCAATCCAAAAATGGTGCAATTTAACGAATTATAGGCCCAGTCTACCTATAGTCTGGATACCCCACGTACCATGTGAAGCAAGGACAAATTGATTAAGATTTTAAAACTCTTACCCAATGTTTAAGCACACTTTGGTTCGTATTAATCAAGCTCGAAAATATATTTTGGAATCGTAAACACACATTTTCTCAATGCACTGCGTACATATAACAGAGTTTTAAGCATTGACACAACGTTTCTTGAGGGAAATGAAATTGAAATGCATCTTTCAGATATTACGCTCAGAACAGAGTCGCTCTAAATGAGACTTTTGCATGAGCCAATGTTTTGTACTTTGTGAAAGGACGTCAATCTGATCTTTGGTTTCGAAGAAGTGCCATTTCCATCGAGACGCAAAAAGACCCTTTTCTATTTTAAGCCATGCATCGTAGAAGGTTCGTTCTTGCTTTGGTTGGAACATTTTATGGTCATGGCCAAGAACATGCATTCTCAACGACTGGCTTCACGCTGTTCAAATCCCGTGGATTGCACTATCTGTCATTCAATCCCCCCAAAGGAGCTCATACATGTGAAAAAGATTAATGAGAGGTGGCTGACTTTCATTTTCAACCTAAACTAAAGGTCATTTTTGCCCTTTTTTGCAGGTTTTCCGGGTCCAGGGGTTCTTTTGCGCTCTCTGTATTCTATCCCCACACGCAATGGACCAACCAAACCACGGTGTTGGTCGAGAATAAAGCCAAAGTGCATGACACCCTCACGAAGAAGTTCTTGTGGTCTCTTTTCTTCTCTTTGAAGCCTTGGCTAATAACATCGAAGCCCATGACGTCATCCGAAGGTCTTAAAGAGACCCTCTTGGCTGATCTAGATTGTCCAATAATCAACAGTGCCACTCAACACAACTTGAATCAAGTTGTGTTTTGGTTGGAAGGAGTTGCTCAGACAGGTCTGGCCATATTGGGAATCACTTTTAACATCATCTTTGCTCTCATACTGTCCAAGAAGGAGCTTCGGAACTCGTTCAATATCCTCCTGATCGTCCTGTCCACGTTCGATACCACATATCTTATCACAGCCTTTTGTGAGAGCTTACGCAAGAGTTTCAAGCTAGCAACCAACTTACACATCGAGTTGTTCCCTTATCTGCTCTATCCGATGCAAGGGATTGCACTCACCGGATCCATTTTCATGACCGTGGCCATTGCATTCGAACGCTACGTCGCGGTTCATAATCCTATCAACTACAATCGAGCCATGAACGATGCTCGAGCCACTCGAGCCCGAGTGTTTCGGTTCGTGTTTCCCGTGATCGTGGCTTCGGTTCTATTTTCGGTGCCCAAGTTCTTTGAGTCCACCGTGGTCCATAAATACATCCCTTCCACCAACGAGACGATTGCCGTGCTGAATTACACGGCATTTCGAGTGCATCCAACCTACGCTCGTTACGTGAACTGGAGCAAGCTTTTGGTCCAAGGAATTCTCCCCGTGACTCTGCTCATCTTTTTTAACAAGAAGATTTATTGTGACGTGAAGGAGAGACAACAGAGATGGAGACCAATCGTGCAGGCCTACACTCCCACGATATTGTCGGAAGATTCCGAATCTCACATGAATGCCTCGTCATCGTCTCACAGAAGAAGAAGGCCAACCTTTGCCAGTTCTGTCTCAACTCCATTGCTCGAGAATGGAGGCCAAGTTTCGTCAAGTCTTCTAAATCGACCCTCGGGATTTTGTTCCAGTCAACACGAGTTGGCAGTCCCCTCACAGAACAGATCGCCCAGTCCGTCGAGTATTCGTCCGTCCTCTGTGGTGGATCGGAATGCTAAACGTCGACGAGTGGAGGATCGTTTGGCCATCTTATTTATGGGCATTGTGGCCGTGTTCTTCATTTGTAATCTTCCCCGCATTTTCCTCCACATGTACGAAACCAGTGTCATGGAAAAGGCTCGAGAATGTTCTCGCTTGCGCCAACGATCCTTTCCTGCGTGGGTGTGGGTCATGACCTCGGTCAGCCATTTGTTTCTAGTCATTAACAGTTCCGTCAACCTCCTCATCTATTGCTTATGGAACGCTCAGTTCCGAAAAGTGGCCAAAACCATGCTCATCAATCTATGCTTACTCAAAAACAGGCTGGGTAGCCAATCAAGGGGCTACAACACGAACAACAACAACACGCAAGCACTCAATGTGTCACTTGGAGAAGGGGATCACGAGCCTCGATCCCGGAACTGTCAGAACTCGGACAAACTTTTCTCTGGTCAAAAATATCTAAGTGTTCGATCCTCGGGTCGGTGTTTCACCCGAGACTTGGGTGACTTTCAGTCCTCTTCCACAGAATGTCGGCGAGTTCCAAGTAATGACTTGGACAGTCCCCGATCTGTGGCATCCTCCGTGATTATGATCGAACGACATGAGTTGACATTCAGCCAGACTGAGCAGGACAGGCCATCATCCTCGCCTCAAGTCCCCACTAACTCATATTCCATTCCCGTTGGAATCATGAATATAGCCAAGATATGCATTGACATTCAGAGCACCGCCAAGAAACCAATGAGACCGTCGGCGTCGTCGGAGAGAAGAAGTCCGTCCTCTGTTCATATTCGGGAGACACGAATCTAGTAATCTTGAGCAAGCTTCAACTATCTGTGATCGTTGTGTACTACAAATGAACGTCGATCTTGATTCAATATGAGTTCATATCCATCTCAATGTCAAGTTGTTCTTTCAAATATACATCAAACTGTTTTATGACAAGATCTTTGTCGAATTCGAATGACTTTGAGCTGTTCTCCTTGGGATGCATCAGTACAAAAAAAAATTCAATTTGAAATTGGTTCATGACCGGAATCATACCCCTCAGATCAATGACAGATTACATATCTTTTAAAATTTTGGAATGTATGCTTGTTTACTAATACCTACTTCATCAACTGACTTCCATCCTTTTTGGGATCTTTGTAACTGACAAGCTTAAAATGTGCTTTAAATCAATATTGGAAGTATGCTCCTTCTGTGCATGGGCACAAAAAAATATATGAGCTCTTCGGGGTAGTCACAGCTTTAATATAAAACTATTAGAAGTCATTGTAATTACCATAGGGCAGAAAGTTATGTAAAAGCATTAAAAATATTTTTTTCCATGCAAAAGTACATTTAGGGAGAAAAAAATGTAACTGCAGGAACTCCAAAACAAATGAATTCACCATCAACAAATTGTCTTTGGTTGATAAAGAGCATGTTGTTGAAAACTAAAGGTTTAGGCACGTGATAAAGTGGGGGCATTTCTTCCAGTAAACAAAACAAAAAGGGGAAAAGGAAAACAGATGGTTATCCATGTGTCAAGTTTCAATCCGGCGAAATCGACTCAACAAAAATATTTCATCATTTTTGGTGGATGGTCTGGAGAATCTCTTCTCCTGCAAGTGGACTGTAGCTCATATGTTTTGTCTGCACTAAGGCATGCTGCAAGCATGCTTTGACTTCAAGCGTATGCTAAGCCTTCTAGAGCATTTCTTACCAAATTTTGGTTAAACATCTAAAACGTAGAAGCTGACATTCATATGGCGTCATTTTAGAAGCCTGAAAACGCTAAAAAGACGCAGAAAGGAGGGAAGTCGCTGTATGAAGTATGCTTCAAAGCATGAATCTCCAAACACAAAACAAATGACCTTGTTTTCCTTTGGTGTAATAATAAATAATAAAACTCCTGAAGAACAATCCTGAGAAGTACTTTATTATACAATCAAAAGTGGCACAACCGATCGCCTCAAACATCTATTTCCAACTATTTCATAATTGCATCATGGTTATACTGGCTGTCTTCAACCGCTCGGCAGGAATGGCGATTGTAGGTAAAAAGGTCACAAGCAAAACGGTCACAGTAAAAAGGTCACACGTTAAATAGGTCACAGTAAAAAGGTCACACGGTAAATAGGTCACAGTAAAAAGGTCACACGGTAAATAGGTCACAGTAAAAAGGTCACACGGTAAATAGGTCACGGTAAAAAGGTCACAAGGGCAAAAGGTCACACGAGAAAAAAGATCTTACAATCATTGCAAACACATAATGTTGTTGGGTGCCTTACAAGAAGAGATATTGGCAGCTTCTTTCTGAAGCCACCAAGAAGAAGCGACATGTCCGTGGGAAGGAAATTCTTCAACCCCTTGTTCATGGCAGCCAACTCCCAGTGCCATGGACCGACGAGAAACTTTTCACTGTACAGGCCGTTCATAACAGCCAAAACGACAGGGTCTTGGGCAAGGATAAGTCAGAAATCCCCGTAGAGCTCAGGATTGCATTCCCGAGGCAGAAGCCCCCCTCAGTGATGGTCTGGGCCGGAATTACCACAGATGGTAAGAAGACCCCTCTGATCTTCATTGAGGAGGGGGTGAAGATCGACCAGGCCGTCTACTCTGACCTGCTTTCTGAGGAGGTGGTTCCCTGGGTCCAGGAAGAGTATCCTGAGGGCGGAATTGTTTTCCAGCAAGATGGCGCCCCTGCCCATACAGCCAAGATCGTCCAGAACTTTTGTTCTGACATGTTTGCCGAGTTCTGGCCAAAGGACTTATGGCCCCCCTCCTCTCCAGACTTGAATCCCATGGACTTTGGAATATGGTCCATTCTGGAGAGGAGAGCGTGCTACAAAGCATGGCCATCAGTTCAAGTCCTCAAACGAAAGTTAATTGAGGCATGGGCCTCCATTTCCGCAGACGAGGTGTCTGCCTGCGCCGCCTCTGCCGTCAAAAGGTTTCGGGCCGTTGTTAAGGCCAAAGGAGGTTTCATTGAAGTTTAATTAATTTTTTATGTGAAACGCATTCAGATGAAATGTTGTGCTCCAGTTCAGCCGTTAAAATAAATTATTTTATGTTTTAGAGCTTAAAAAGTTAGTCTCATTTCTAGTTGACCAGGCGGTAGAATAACAAGGACTCTGCTGAGATTCTGCTTAAAACATACCAAACCAAGCAATGGAATTGAAAGCACTAAGGTGAGTGACGATTGAAAATTCAGTTGATCAATCCTGGAAATTGAGACACGTTACACCTTGACTGTAGGTTTCTTGGTTTTCAAAAACAATAATATTGTTTTGGAGCATAGTTAAAAAGAACTGATAGGTACTAATATTCAAAATCAATAACAAGCATTATATCTGGACAAGTTCACCTATTTTATCAATTTTCAAAAATCCTTCACGGCCCCCAGTTTAGGAACCGGTGAAATAGACGGCTCCTGGGCCAAATTTAAGTAGCCCCAGTCCTCCCGGAACCTGAAAGTCCTGGACTTGTTTGTGTGGTCAATAGTTGAGACTGAGGGTACCAAGTCGAGGTTACCAAATGTCAAGATCTCTTGAGAGAGGATTGCCGAGGCCTGGAACCTCATCCTCAGACGCCGGAATCTCTCAAAAAAGCCTATGAATCAATCAAATTTAGAATAGCCATTGTGTGTTAGGACGAAAAATTATTTTTTTCGTCAAACCACGAGAAGATTTAATAAATTCAAACTGTACTGGCAACTGTACATGAATCGTATGGCATACAGTCTATGTGCTCAACAACATTTATTGAAAATCACTTCAATTTGAAGTCTCATTGTGCCTTTTTCTGCTTTTGAATTCCTTCCCTTGTGACTTTTTTTACCTTGACCTATTTACCGTGACCTTTTTACCTTGTAACCTTTTTACCGTGACCTTTTTACCTCGTGACCTTTTTACCGTGACCTTTATACTGTGACCGTTTTAGGGTGACCTTTTTACTGTGACCTATTTACCGTGACCTTTTTACCTTGTGACCTATTTACCGCGCGCCGGAATGGCAGATGATGGCTAGAGTGGCGATGGAGGGCTGGAACAGGGCAAGTATTACCCAAACGATCGAAAGATACATGAGGTCCCTATTTCCGCCATCACTTCCAGAACCTCCCACGCCCAGTGGAATCACCCACAACTAAGGCAGACATGGCAGTTGGTATTTCTTTCGTCCAGTGGACAACCAAATATTTTGGCCTTTTTGGGGATTGTTTTTTCCTACATGATCGATAGTTTGACGTAGGGGTGGGCGAGAAGCCGGTGTCGGTGTCGACACCTCGACACCGACACCGGCTTTTTTGGATTTCGGTGTCAGTGTTGACACCAGGTTTCCGGTGTCGACGTTTTAAGGTTTCGTGAGTTTTTTCCGAAAGTTCCGCAAATCGTGCAAAAATTACATTGAAAGGCTTGCAAAGCAGGGTATTGTGAAATGTAAACCTATTTTCCCCTCTCTCCAATTTAAGTTTACCTACAATTTATTTTGATTTTTGTGAAGAATGTCTGGGTCGGTCCAGACTGATCTCCGTGATGAATGTCTTGAAGTACAAATTTCAACTGACCTTGTCATAGGGAATACAAACATCATAATTGGCCTAGAAAAATGGATCTTTCTCCTTTCATATTTCAGTAACACTTAAATAAAACTTTTAAAGCATTAAATTCAATGAAATTTAAGTGTCTAGGTACCTAAAATGACAATATTGCAGATAATATTGTCCATAAGGAAATTTAACAATAAAGTGCAAAGAAATGTTAAATCACTTACATTCAATTATGTTTTTGGGGAATTTGAATAAAAATTTTGCTCATGCATTAAGCCAAGGACATCTTGATTAAGCAGACGAATAAACTTTTGATACTCAACATCACCATGGGTCTCAAAAGCTTTTATCATTTCTTAAATGGCTTTTCTACCTCAAAAACACTATGAAACCATTTCAAGCCTTTTAGTTTCCGCAATGTCATAAGCAGGTCCCGGAAAAACATTTGCTGAAAAGTGGCAAAGTATTTGATGCTCATTTTCTTCAAAAGAAACCAAATATTTGGAAAAAGAGCCATATTTTCATAAATATTTAATACTAAGCCATTATTTGGCTTTTTTGTGTGCGTACACCAATCTATCAAATAAGTGTTTGGCAATGAACCCTGAACAAAATTTCAGCTGATTCCACAAAATAAGCGCCTCTTGCGGTCAGATTGAGACATAGTTGCCAGCTAATGAGTGTGTTTTAATGCCACTCTTTGGCAAACCGTTCAAGATTTTCTTGAAATCAACATTTCTCCGAAATGTACGATTTTGATAACAAAATGCCATTGCAAAGAAATGTAAGCATCTAAGGATAAACCTATTTCTCCAAAGTTTTGCCAAAAGTGGCATTAAAAACCACTCTCTAGCTGGGAACTATGTCTCAATACGACCCCAAGAGGCGCTCATTTTGTGGAATCAGCTGAAATTTTGATCAAGGTTAATTAAAATCTAATTAGTTGTTGTTGGAGGCACCCTTGACACAAACCGGATTTAACAATAGAAACTTCAATTTCCCAAATAGATTTTTTTCCTTTAAACAACCAAAATATTAGAAAAGTTTGGGAAATACTACGAAAAAATATAATTCTGGACCCTACTTGAAAAAATTCCAAACGGGAAAGTTATGTTGCTTACCCTTCATTTGAGGTTAAGGGCCACCAAAAAAGGTTGGAACTTGTTATGTATTTGATAAAACTTAGGATGATGATTTTTAAACCCCAAATTCTAATCTGAATTACTGGTGTCGGTGTCGTTCTTGGTGTCGGTGTCGGCGTCGACACCAGCGGTGTCGACACCACGGTGTCGATGGGAAACTTTGACACCGGTGTCGGTGTCAGTGTCGGTTTCAACCTTCCGGTGTCGGTGTCGGTGTCGAGGTCAAAATTGCCGGTGTCACCCATCCCTAGTTTGACGAAAACTATCACTCTAAAAAAAATTCTTAAATTTTTCGGCATAACTACCACGTTGATAAAAATTTGAAAAAGTGTCATCCTTTCAAATCTTCCATCGCTCAATTTTAGGTGGGTACTGAGGTGTTACATACGACACTTTGCAGTTTTCTGTTTCAAAATATGCAAAATTAGAACATGGATTGATACATAGCGATCTTCTCCTTACTTGTATGAGGCAATAAAGTTTGTTTCAATTTCAATCATCAATTCAAAATCACACAAAAATTTTACTTTTTTTAATTTTAATTTTTTCTCATGACAATCTACGTAAAAGTCTATCTTTTTAAGTAACTTGTGAATTTTTCTTATGTTTTGAGAGTGATAATCAAAAGCTTCCATTTTTGAGAGTTGTTAGAGATCACTAGCGACCCTTACATTAACGATTTTTATGGAATAAATCAGTTGAACTACATCCTGTTTATGACCAAGAAAGATTTATGATGGTAAAATACTAAAAATGAAGAGGATGGGCTGTTTTTTGTTGGTTAAAAATCACATATTTTCCACTTTTATCACATAAGAAGCCATTTTGAGCACACCGAAATATTTTTTTTGGCCTCCAAGTAATTACTAGGGCTCGGGAAAATGGTTGCTAAAGAGTGACGAAATATTAAACATATAATAAGTGGTATGTTAAGCATGCGCCAAGGTGAGCTAGTAGTATTGACTTCAAGTCAACTTCAAGTAAACCTTCTCACTATTTGACCTTAACATAAGGTTTGATCGAGGAGAAGCATGACTGGAAGCATGCGAAGAGGGAAGTTCTCCGGCGTCGTTGAAGCATTCCCATTCAAACACTTAAAGCCGATCAAACCAACTCCAAGCGAACTTTGATTCAGTGTTTCTTCGAACTCGCTGTCAAAAATTGCACACCCCTGACCTGTTCTTATGAGCGGTCTTGGCTTTTTTCTACCTACACTTTACTTAGGGGTTGCGTGAAAAAAATAATTGATGTTCCGTCCGTCTGAAAAATTCATCTCAATGAGGGATGCAGGGGGAGGTTTGAGTGATCTCTTCAAAAATCTTATCGCGGGCGGATGAAAGAAGAGAAAAGGCTTGTTTGGCAACAGTGGGTGACTTGTGAGAATTTGGGCAGTTTAAGGGTTTTCGCAATTTACAGACCGCCCTTGCGAATTAGATGCCATGAAAAATGTCGAATTGCAAGTTTGAACACCTTTGGTTAGGATTTTGGAAAAAAATGCACACTTTATTTGCTCGTTCTTGCACGAGAAAATTCTCAACAAAAGGCCCCTTTTTCTGGGTAAGTCCAAGTGTAAGTGATGTTATAAGCACTGATTTGTATTGTAAAGCTCCAAAACCATCATGGTATCAAACAAAATGCCGTTTTTTGTACGTGTTTCTCTTCAATATCAAAGGTCTTTTTTAAGTGCTTGCCATTTTTTAATCAATAGAATAATTTGCAAATTCTTACAAAACCGAGAGTCAAAATGTCTAAACTTGCAATTCGACATTTTTTGTAGCATCTAAGTCAAAAGGGCGGTCTGTAAAACGCGAAAACCCTTGCACTGATCAAAATCTTACATTGACGAACAAGCCTTTTCTCTTTTTTCATCCGCCCGCGATGAGATTTTTGAAGAGATCACTTAAACCACCCCCTGCATGCCTCATTGTTTGACATTTTAGTTGGTATGAAAATATTTTTGCCAATACTGATTTTTTTGACTAGTAAGTAAAAAAAAAGATAAATTATGTGTTTTTGTTGTAAAAATTTGTTTTCTCTCTCATCTTGGGAGTAATTTAAAGATCCTTTGGTCCCTGTGAGCTAATTCCACTAACTATGAACATTTAGAATCTCTTGTCTGGATGTGGCCTTCCACTGATTTAGGAAAATGGAAGATATTTCTTTCTATGCTGTGAAAATAAAATGGGAGAATTCTCAGTATTATTGTAACTGTCACTCACCACCATGACCTCCCTCAAGACCTGATAAACACCCCTTTTGCTTCTTGTTTTTTTTTTTTTTTGTTTTTTTGAAGTGTTTGGGTTCTGAAGTGCTAGAAGAGCATGGTTCAAGTCAATGGGGTTGTACACACTACCCTCAAATTAACTTTATACTCATTGATCATCAATTTACTCTGTTGTATTGGCTCAAAACTTCTTGAGTAGAATCCAGACCTTAAGAATAATCAGAAAAATCACAATATATTTGGATGTTTATGAATTTGTATGCCTCAAGCAACTTCCAAGAACCCTCAATGTCATCCACTTTGAGCAACTGCAATGACACAGAGCCAATGGTTCACACTGGTGCTGGTCTTCTTGGGCTGGGTAGTCGCAATGAATGCTTCCCAAGTCTTAAATATCATTTCGCAATATAAAAATTCTAATGTTGCTTAGTTATTACAGCAATTACCAGTGACGTCATCATTTTTGGCGGGAAAAAAAGTTCGGAAGACCTGTGTTTCTGATGAGCGTGCGAGGTGACTAAAATGAAGGTTTAGGCCTGGTGATTGCAACAATGCCTTTCTTATCTGCACAAATTGAAGTTGAAGTAGCAATTCTTGACATTGTATTTGCAAAAAAGTATGTTTTGTTGCTTTTATCTAAAATTTTGCTACATAAGCTTAGAGGGTTCTTCCGAACTTTGAAATTAGGAATGCCCGACTTTGAATAACAAGATGGCCAGAGGAGATCGGTTCCTGGGGGAACTAAACCTAAAAACAAATAATTTGTTTAATTGAAGGCTTCCAACTTCTCCATTTGTTTTCAAATTACTTTGCAATACTTCTCAACATACATTGACCATGCCATTGCTCATAAATGCAACACTTTTCGAACATGTGACCCTTGAAAACTGAGATTTTTTTGGCAAGCCTACACTCCTAACGGCAGTTAGAGACAGCAGCAGGTCCGTAAAATGATACGGTAATCACTCCCATACACTAGAATAGCTTATTTGGTCTGTACTTAACAAATGTTACATGAAAGAAGCTAACTCAATCTATCCCTATTTGAACCCTAAGAATTTAAACTTATTTTAAGTACCAGTCAATTTACTTTCCAAAGAATTATTCAGGCAAACTCCAGAAATTGCAAGTGAGATAATAATGAAGGCTCCTCAAGTCATATGGAGCTTTTCCATGTAATGTTGGTGTGATTTGGCATATTTGGTCTGTTTACATCTCTTAAAAATTCTCTCATTTCTTCATTTCAGGCAGGATTGGACAAATTTTTAAATACTATTCATGACCACCCACTATTCAATGGTTGTACAGATCTGCCAACAGTAACTCATTGGTAAATAAAAATTTG
The DNA here is from genome assembly GCA_010645155.1 of Tigriopus japonicus. NCBI lineage: Eukaryota > Metazoa > Arthropoda > Copepoda > Harpacticoida > Harpacticidae > Tigriopus > Tigriopus japonicus. The sequence continues at coordinate 1,054,491 of JAAGOF010000300.1, read as the reverse complement.
TATAAATGTTAATTATATAAACTATATTAATCATTAACTCTCTTTAGAGAGAATCCTATTCTTTGTAGCAGTAATAAAAAAAAAGCCCAAAATCGGCAAAATATGAGCTTCTCTGAACAAAGCCATGAGGCCTTTCATGCCGAATTCATGAAGACATGGACGAAGTATATTGTTAACGAAGTTTCAAACCCAAGATTCAAGTCTCAGCTACTAAAGGCAACTCTGGATTACAATGCATGTCACGCCACTTAGTTCGTTCTTCTAATTTTGTCTCACGTCATTGGCTTTTGATGTAAAACATGAAAGTCTGAAATCTTGTTCAACAGTTAACATTTGTGTTATTATCATTTTAAACTGGATTTGTTGTTACTTTGTTACAGCTTGAAATAAAGGTACTGTATGTTTGCAATAAATTTCGTTTGTATTGTTCTGGCGGGTGTGTACTCATATTACAAATTACAGCCAGTTTAGAGCCAAACTATTCAACATAAACTTTAGCTAAATTATCTGTCGCAAGTTGTGCCCTCCTCTCCCGTTAAATTTTCTTTATTTTCAATGCTAAATTGTGGTCATATTAGTAAAAAAAACTAAATTGGTGATTATAGATATTCAATAAATGCACTATGGAAAAAGTAACGGAAGAAAAGAAGAATGTAGTGGATGGCTAACACTCTCTAGAATATGATTGCTGTAGTATTCCCGCCTTGCTCTTATTTATATACTCGTGCTCGGTCTAGTCATATATATCCATGTATATGTAATCCTCCATGTGAATGAATAAAGCATCTAGTCATTCCAACACTCGGCCATACTACATGGCACAGCCGGTAGTTGCCGCCGTATTGGCGGAAGGACCTCTCCCTTCTCCCTCCCCTTGGTCGGGGAG